>VDFB02355613.1:0-251154 GCA_007258455.2 Sequoia sempervirens | reverse complement strand
ACATACTTCCATTAGAATTATTCTATTAGATGGGTATCTAGGCAGTTTCAGAGGAACTTTATGTAAACCTGCTACCCTGATATAAGAAAACATTTTAAATTGAATATACCAATTACCCAAATTCTTCAACTCTTCCATTGCCTCTATTGATATTCTCTTGGCATAGTCACTTTCTAATCCTCGAATAATTGCATACACAAATGCAATAATTCCTATTACTGGAATTCAACTCTAATTATGGATAGTGTTCATATACTTTTATTTCATCACGTTGTAAACATTCGTTCCTCAAAAACCCAAGAAATGCTCCTTGAAAAGCAAGAAAATACACCAAAAAAGAAGTCATGTAGAATTTTTTGCTATTCAACACTTCCTTCAGTTGTGCATGCAGACTATTGCTAATGATTCTTGCCCAGTCAATTTTCTTAGCTAAAACTATTGTCAAAATATACTGGCACATCCATGGTTGAAACTTTTTCATATGAGAATAACCATACACCCTGCTCAAAAATGTGATATAGTCTTTAACATCCTCTCAAAATTCAATTTTGTGTTGTACCTTTTCCATTTTAAGTACTACCTTCCTAGGATTAAGAAACAATTGATTGCTCATCAACATAAGGAACATGGTAGCATTTTTTTCAAAATAAAATATTCCCTTTTTCAAGTCAAATTCTTCATATTTTCCACATGAGGGTATTCAAAATACCATTTCAATCATCTTTGCACTTATATCTAATACTATTTCACCACATTGTCTTACTATTTTTCCAATCTTATCATCATAGAATTGACCATAATTCAATACTAATTCAGGATATTACACTGAAATTGAAATTGCACCTACCTCTACCAATCATGATTTTACCAAAGAAGTAGCCATCATTGGTCTACCTGCCTCATTCCCAAGTCTATCATGTAACTAATTAATATCTACTTCTCCCAATTGTGTATCTCCAATCTCTACATAGGGTGAGAAAATTTTGGATACAAGATAGTAACCTTTGTATTGATTCTTCATCTTTCTAACCTCCCCTTTCCTTGTTCCTGAATAGTCAAAACATTATCAATTAGAATATACACAAACTTAATTCAAAACTCACACAATATCCCACTATCCTCTTCAAAATTGTTATTTGAATACTACATTCTTCTCCATCGCTCAGTAGAAATATTGTCTATCACGTACCAAACATCAACATTTACTTCAACCCACACCTAATGCACCTTGACAGTCTCCTACTTTTTTAATCCTTATCAAACCCTAATAATTAACCTAAACCTATAATCACTGATACCCAAAAGTTTTAAACCTTTTCTACCAACCTATATATAATATTTTCCAAACAACATTTCAAAACCAAACTATAACCAAGATAAATCAAACAAAATAAGAGAACAAAAAAATAATACATAAAATGACAACTTCAAATGTATCTATAGACTTACCTCCAAATTGCCTCCACCACAAAAATGAGAACCAAATTTCCCAGAACCGAAACACACACAACACAACACTTGCTGAATGAATCAAATAAATTTGCACCAACTATGTAGAACTCACTTAGTGCACAAAAAAACATACTAGCATAATTTGCATAGCACACAATAGGATACAATTATGAAATATCACAATCATATTTAAAACTATGCAATACATGGCACTAATTGTATTCAATTAATCTATTAAAATATAATAAATGCCCTAAAAACAAGATGACAAGACCTTCCCACCACTGGCTATCAGGACTCATGCACATGACAAAGCACATTGCTTATTATTATGTATCATTATCATAGCAACTAGATCGTACCATCCCATAATGTTTCCTATACTCGCTACATTTTCACGATCGAGAAACAATAGCCTTGCCATAACAAATATATATTCTTAATATTTACCACATCTTACAATCCCACGAAAATAGTTCTCTCACACCCTTTACCACTCGTCTACACATGCCAAAAACCACCACATATAAAAATATAATATTTAATTTAAAAATTTAAACTAATTGTTTTCTCGAATTAATCACAATTTATTTTTTTGTAAACATCAATCTTTAAATTAAGAAAATAGTGAAAAATCCCAATAACAAGAATTTTGATCCCAAAAATGCATAGTAATTAGTTATCTAATTATTATTTAATTAAAGGTATTGAATTGATAAATGTAAAATACCATAACTATTATTAATATTATTATAGTTATAGAATCCGTATTATATGTAGTTATTATATTAATATCATTATACTTATATTAATCTTATTATAAATATTTTCCTTAGTACTTATTATTCAGGTCCCACTAACCACATGGCCACATTTCATGACCTTATCCATCTAACAACACCATTGAGGCACTTGTATCTTCTTCTATCTTGCACTCTCTTCTAACTGATATGGTTTAGGAATTAGTGGCTTCACGCTCTTCATGGTTAAAGGCACATCTTCGACTTCTACAACCAACTTTGGGTTGTTGTTTTGTTGCTAAATTGAAGACCATGTTCAAAGTAGTTTAGTTCTTATTCAAGCATGCGCTGGAGGACCCTTTCTATGAACCGTACTTTGCACCTCCTGATGATCTTGCTTCCTCGACAAAAAGTGGTGTATGATTGTTTTGGTCTACAAGCCTTCTACACTTTTTCCTCCTGCTCTGATACTAACCATGACATTATTTGGCTCTTTTTGGGGTTCTTGTAATAATTTTTGTAGGGATTTGTTGCTATTTTGGTGCTTGTAGAAACATATGCACCTTTGCTCTAGGATATATGAATGGTGCTCGACCAAGATTTCCTGGCATCAGTGGACAAGTATAGATTAAACATGTACATTTCAACCCGCTTTCTAGCCTCTCTCTTAGACCTGGGAAAGTTGAAGGTCAAAACATTGTTGCTTTGTGAGCTATTTAAGCAAGATGTGCTGGTGGATAATGTTGATATCGTGGTCTTCACAGTGTCTGGTGTTGGTATCCCTTGGCTAGGGGAGCTTCCCAAATTGCTCGAACTGAATGCAATTTTGTTGGAAAATTGAATGCTTTTATGCCTCCTTCTCTCACGTCAAATCCCTCGCTTCACCTACCCATTAGGAGCCCCCAATTTCAACGGCAGTTTTTGGGATCTTCATCCCCGCAGCTCCTGACATCCACTGAAGTAAATGTGGTAGCTCATTTTGAATTCCCAAGTAATGCTAGTAGGTAATTTTGAATTTGAGAGAGAATGTTTGAAAGACAAAAGGAATGAAGGCAGTTTTATTTTGTCAGTTGAGAAGACTCAGTTAAAATTGAATTCCTAAGCAGTAGCAGTCTGAAGGGAATGTTCTTTGTTCTTTGTGTGATTTAGAGAATGTTTTTTGTGTGAGCTTGTGAAAGCTCCTAAACAACAACAGTTGTTTGTTTTGTGTGAGAGCAGAGATTGCTCCTGAAGATCTCTATGTAGCTCGTGCCAGTGAGCTCCTAGTAGCTCCTAAAGTTGTCTATTTTTGGTTGAGCAGTTGATTGCTCCCATCAGATAGTAATTTGTAGCTTAGAGTTTTCTTTCAATAGTTTAAGTTTAATCTTTCTTGTATTGTCATTTCTAGCTCAGTTAATACAAAAGGAAAATATTGCATGCCCATATTTGTTGTCTCCTTGCATTTTTGGTTATTCTACATTTGTGCATTCCCCTTGTTTGTGTTTTGGGGAAATAGAGCATTAGCTCTATGTATTTATGTGCATACAAAAATTTAGACATGGTATCAGAGCCATAGGCCCCATTTCCTTGTGAGCTAGGGAATTTTTTTCTGGGTTTGATTTTTTTTGTGTAGGAGACATGGTTGGAGATGAAGGAAAGAGCTGGAAGCAGCTGCCATCCTTTAATGGACAAAACTATGATGTTTGGGAAAAGAAGATGAAGACCATTATGGTCACCAATGATTTGTGGGAGTTTGTGGTCAATGGATTCAATGATGTGACTAACCCAGTAGCATATGTTGTGCTCACAAACAACTAGAAGAACCAGTTGAAGGATTTGAGGAGGAAATATGCTAAGGCATTGAGTTTGATTGAAGCAGCCTTGACAGAGGCCATTTTTCCTAGAATAGCAACAACTAACTATGCAAAAGAAGCTTGGGAAATCCTCCAGACAAATTATAAAGGAACTAAAAAGGTCAGATTGGTGAAGCTCTAGATGCTTCGAAGAGAGTTTGAGACTCTTGAAATGGATAGTGAGTCCATCTCATTTTTCCACACAAGACTCTCTAGTTTGATAAACCAGTTGAGAGTGAATGATGAGATCATTGATGATCAGAGGATTGTGAAGAAAGTCCTTAGGAGCTTACCCACGAAGTTTGATGCAGTGGTGATTTCCATTGAAGAGGCAAAGGATCTCACAACGTTGTCTGTTGATGAGATGATGGGTTCTCTGCAAACCCATGGGCAGTGCCTAAATAGGTCTGCAAGTTCCTCCCAAGAGAAATATTTTAAAGCTCAGTCGAATGCAAGAGGAAGGGGGAGAGGTAGAAACAGCTCCAGATGTGGTAGAGGGAGATCTGGACATGGTAATGTTGGAGAAGAAAGATCAACGTGAGAAAACAACCAAGAGGGAGCAAGCAGCTCTCAGACCAACTCTCGAAGAGGCAAGAAGAACAATAGTTTGAACTAGAAGAATGACAAGAGCAATGTAGAATGCTACTACTATCATAAGTTTGGCCATTATGCAAGTGAATGTTGGACAAAGTAGTGTGATCAGTCAAAACAAAGTGCAAATGTGGTTGATTTGAATGTGGGTGAAGGAAACCAGTCCACAGCCTTCATCATGTGCAACATTGGTGAAGAAGGTAGCCCCGAAGTCTGGTATTTGGACAGTGGTTGTAGCAACCACATGAGTGGTAATGAAAGTCTTTTTTCTTTCATTGATAAAAATATAAAGTCTGAAATTAGAATGGGGAACAATGGAGTAGTTACTATTGTTGGAAGAGGATCTATTATGATCCAAAACAAGCAAGGTGAGAAGAAGGAGATACAAAATGTATTTCTTGCTCCTGGGTTAAAGCACAATCTCATGAGTGTTGGTCAGCTGATCCAAAATGGATACAAAGTGTTGATGGAGAAGGGTCAATGCATCATTTATGACAAGAATGAGAGGACGAAGGTGTTTGTAGTAGTCCAAATGACAAAGAACCAGATGTTTCCCTTGAAGATTGAGATGTGTTTCTCATCTCAATCTGTTGCTGCACCTATCAAGAATGGAGAATGTACAGCAGTACATCGTGTCGTGCTCAAGAGCACCATTCAAGACCCCTCCAAGCTATGGCATCTCAGGTATGGACATTTAGGATATGTTGGTTTGAGTATTTTGTCCAAGAATAGAATGATTAATGGTTTTCCAAGGATAGTAGAGCCTAATGTTAGATGTGAGGCTTGCATTTTTGGCAAGCAAACATAGGTAGCCCTTTCAATTGAGAAACTCTACAAGGGCAAGAGAACCATTGGAGGTGGTGCACACGGATTTCATAGGCCCTATGCAAATCATTTCTATTGGTAAAAGAATTTTTTTTATGACCTTCATTGATGATTACAACCATAAGACATGGGTCTATTTTTTGCAACATAAGTCTGAAGCATTTGATAAGTTTTTTCTATTTAAGGCCCAGGCTGAAAAAGAGAGTGGACATGTGCTTAAGGTTCTAAGTTCAGATTGTGGAGGAGAGAATACCTCTAACTTGTTTGTGAATTTTTGCAAGCAAAATGGAATCAAGAAGGAGCTAACAGCCAGTTATACTCCGTAGCAAAATGGAGTGGCTAAGAGAAAGAATAAGACCATCGTGGAGATGGCAAGGAGCATGATGAAAGCAAAGGGACTCCCTATTGAATATTGGGGAGAGGTTGTAGCAACAACTATTTATCTGATTAATAGAAGTCCAACAAAGGCAGTTTGTGACAAGATCCCTCAAGAGGCATGGACAAGACGCAAGTGGATAGTTGAGCACTTGAGAGTGTTTGGTTGTGTGGCATATGTCCACGTGCCCAAGGAAAAGAGGCAAAAATTGGATGACAAGGGTGAAAATTTTATTATACAAGCTATAATGAAGAGTCAAAAGCCTATCGGCTATACAATCCAGTCACCAAGAAGATAGTGATTAATAGGGATGTGGAGTTCCTAGAAAATAAGTCATGGGATGGAGTGGTAGATTTTGACAGCTCAAAACTGCTCCTGATAGCTCCTGAAGAAGCAAAAACTAAACATGAAGTTCAATAAGAAGAGTCTGCAAATGCTCCTGAAAGTGTTGGTCGAGCTCCTGAAAGCTCCGAAAGAGCTCTTGAAAGATCTTGACGGCTCCTGAAGCTGGAAGACAGTCAACAAGATAGTTAGGAAGATAGGTATAGTCATCCAAAGGATTGGCTCTTGAAGCTATCGGTCGAGCTCCTGAAAGCTCCCAACAGCTCCTAAAAGCCCCTGAATTGAGTAGACAGAAAGGAAAGTAGCCAGAGATAGCCAAAAGATTGGATCCTGAAAGCCCCAGAAGATCAGCTCCTGAAGACCCCCTGAGAGCTCTTGAAAGCTCCAGAAGAGCTCCTGAAATTTTCAGTAGAGCTCTTGAAAGCTCCCGGCAGCTCTTGAACCTCCCTGTTTAGCACAACAATAGTAGTAGTGAAAGTTCAGATCCACCTCTCACCTCCCTAATGCAAAAGAAGACCAAGATTCTAAGGGATATCTACTAGAATGAAAGGTATGATGAAGAATTTGATGAGAGTGTGAATTTTGCATTATTTTCTCATGGTGATCTAGTTTATTTTGAAGAAGCTGTGAAAAAGGAGAAATGGTGTGAGGGCATGGATGAGGAGCTAGATGCAATAGAGAGGAAAAACACATGGGATTTAACTGATTTTCCTCCCAAAAGGTAAGTTATTGGGGTGAAATGGGTCTACAAGACCAAATGCAATGCCGAAGAAAGGATAGAGTGGCACAAAGCACGATTGGTGGTCAAGGGGTACAAACAAAAGTTTGGGGGAGATTATAATGAGACATTTTCCCCTATTGCAAGAATGGAAACCATGTGGAAAGTCATAGCAATCGCAGCCCAGCATAAGTGGAAGGTATTTCAAATGGATGTGAAGTTTTCCTTCCTTAATGGAGTGTTGAAAGAAGAAGTTTATGTGGAGCATCCTTTCATATATGAAGTTCTGTGTCAAGAACACAAGGTGTATAGGCTGAAGAAAGCTCTTTATGAGCTAAACCAAGCTCCATGAGCATGGTACAGTAGGATTGACTCATATTTGATGAGCAATGGCTTTAGCAAAAGCGATGGTGAGCCCACTCTTTACATCAAGGTAGCAAATGGTAAGGTTTTGATTGTTGTCTTGTATGTTGATGTTTTAGTTTTTACTGGGGAAGATGATTTTCTCATTGCTGATTTTAAAGAGGCCATGAAAAGAGAGTTTGAAATGACATATTTAGGTCTCTTAAGATATTTTCTAGGTATAGAAGTAAAACAAATGCATGATGGTATATTCATCTCTCAAGAAAAATATGCAAATGAGATCTTGAAGAGATTTAGGATGCTTGAAAGCAAGCTTTCCCCAACACCAACAGCCATAGGTATGAAGTTGAGCAAGGAAGATTGAATCAACAATGTGGATTCGACCATGTTTAAGAGTTTGGTTGGAAGTTTAATGTATTTAACAACAACTAGGCCTGATATAATGCATAGTGTGAGTCATATTTCCAAGTTTATGGAGACTCCATGAGACACCCATTGGAAAGCGGGTAAAATAATCCTGAGGTATGTGAATGGCACCAAAGGATATGGCATTTTGTAGACAACAACAAATTTTTTTGGGCTGGTTGGATACACAGATAGTGATTGGGCAGGAAGTTTGGATGATAGGAAGAGCACATCGGGCTATGTGTTTCACTTGGGTTCGAGAGTCATTTCAAGGGCTTCTAAGAAATAACCCATCATTTCCCTATCTACAGCAGAGGCTGAGTATATAGCAGCAAATGCAGCAACATGTCAAGCTATTTAGCTAAGAAGAATCTTGGCAGATTTGAAAGAAGAACAAGAGGATGGAACAATAATCTTTTGTGACAATGTTTCATCGATAGCTTTGACAAAAAATCATGTGTTTCATGGAAGAAGCAAGCACATTGAAATCAGGTATCATTTTATCAGAGAATTAGTTGAGAATGGTGAAATTAAAATGGCATTTCACAGGTCTGAACAACAGCTAGCAAACATATTCACCAAGCCCTTGAGCAAGGATAGTTTTGAGCACCTGAGGAGTAGATTGGGTGTTGTTGATTTGGATCAGGATTGATCCTATTTTGTTGGCTTAGGATTAAGGGGGAGTGTTGGAAAATTGAATGCTCCCGAGCCTCCTGCTCTCACGTCAGATCTCCTGCTTCACCTACCCATCAGGAGCCCCCAATTTCAACGACATTTTTTGGGATCTTCATCCCTCCAGCTCCTGACAGCCACTGAAGTCAATGTGGTAGCTCATTTTGAATTCCCAATTAATGTTGGTAGGTAATTTTGAATTTGAGAGGGAATGTTTGAAAGAAAAAAGGAATGAAGGAAGTTTTATTATGTCAATTGAGAAGACTCAATTAGAATTGAATTCCTGAGCAGCAGTAGTCTGAAGGGAATGCTCTTTGCTCTTTGTGTGATTCAGAGAATGTTTTCTATGTGAGCTTCTGAAAGCTCCTGAATAGTATCAGTTGTTTGTTTTGTGTGTGAGTAGAGATTGCTCTTGAAGAGCTCTGCGTAGCTCATGCCAGTGAGCTCCTAATAGCTCTTGAAGTTGTCTGTTTTTGGTTAAGCAATTGATTTCTCCCAACAGATAGTAATTCATAGCTCAGAGTTTTCTTTCAGTAGTTTAAGTTTAATCTTTCATATATTGTCATTTCCACCTTAGTTAATACAAAAGGCAAATATTGCATGCCCAAATTTGTTGTCTCCTTGCATTTTTTGTTATTTTGCATTTGTGTATTCCCCTGTTTTGTGTTTTTGGGAAACAGAGCAGTAGCTCTATGTATTTCTGTGCATACAAAAATTTAGACAGGTGTTAATTATATAGTTGTTCCTTTTCAATTTGGATATATAGGGCCTGGCACAACATTACATTGTTAGGAAAACTTGGGCAAATATTTTATGAGACGGGTGGTGGGTATTGACCACAATGACATTTTTGTGTGGCTTGAACATTTTATGTAGGTGGTGAATTTTGACAAGTCCTACTAGGAAGTGGAGTAGGCAACGCACGACATTGTTTCTATTTTTTTTCTTTTCAATGCTCATCTCTAGGTATTGTAGTTGGGATTTATCTCTATTATTAGTTGGGAGTCTCCATATACTTTGAGGTCCATGATGTGCCACTACACTTCTATTTTGAGACCTATGGTTAACGCCTCATATTCTGCAATGTTATTAGTGCAAAAAAATGTTGATTTGTAGGATCTAGGTATACAATCCCCTTGTGGGGTGATGAAGAAGACACCAGCTCTTAATCCACGCTGTGTAGGAACCATCAATTGTTCTCTCCTAGAAATGCACCCTATGCAAAGCTATGAAAAAACTGAGCTTTCTAAATAAACATGGGATCATTTCAAGGTTGTGGACCTAAAGTTGAAATGAAGCTCCGGAGAAGGCCAACTTCCTTTGTGTTATCACCTAAATACTGATCTTTGTAAGGAAAAGGGAGAAGGAGTGCATGAAAATAAAACTAAACCCTATGGTGATACACCAAACTGATAAGAGCAATGGAATACTTTGATTTACACTTGAAAATTGACAATGAACATAAAATTACACATCAAATCTGTAAGCCTTGCATTAATGTATCACAAACATGTTTGATTCACACACTTTTTCAAGAGAGGAAAATACTTTCACATATTAGAATCCATGTGTGATTATGTAAATACAGTTTGTGATTTGTATAATGATACTTTTGCAAAGGAAGGCATGAAAACAAAAGATAAAGTTATAAGGGAATAGAATAAATTCACAAAATAACTTAAATATTAACCTAAAATGCTCAACACTTTGCAAGAACAAGATGGTAATTTTGAATCATCAATAGTGACCAAGGTAAACTCTGTCTATTATGCTCCAAATGAGTTACAAAAGTTTGCTAATCTGAGAAAGGACCACAAAAGTCACAAACTTTCGAAAAGCATAAGAAGAACCCTTTTACAAAGAGGAAAAAAATGCCATATATACTAAAAGTGTTGGCCCCTGCCCTAGGGCTTACAAAAAATATCATCCTCCAGAAAGATTTTCCCTTAGATCTTTTTAATCGAGTTACTTCTGCATTAAATGTGTATCCCTGTTGTCCATGTCAGCGAAGGATCGCTCTAGGAATGGCCTCCAGCTGTTTTGGATTAATCGCATTAACTTCTTGCCTTCATGTCCACCTTGAGACTTCATCAGAGCTGCTTTGAATGTTCTGAAGCATTACCATTAATATCGATCTACCTTTTGCTAGTAGAGGGGTGCTGTCATAATAGTTGTTTACAATTCCTGAGAGGAACAAATTTTAGCTAAAATCACATATTTTTAGAAAATATAATGATTTAAGCCTTAAAAATTTCTATTTTAAGGATTCCAATTGAAGAGGGTTTGATCAAATCACCTTAGATCAAACCCCCTTGGATAGAACCTCGCTAGTTTTAAACCATACCTATAAATGCGTCTCCTTTACACCTATCAAAATGCTGATAAAAAATCACTTTTGATTTAGATTTTGGGATCAAATGAATTCATTTAAAATTTATTTCAAATGATTGTGGTATTCCTCACAAGTTATCTAATGAATATAATTTTAATATGTTTTGGTTTGTTATGTATTTGTTTTTAAGTTTTATTAAACATAGGTTTTAATCGAAAATGAATTTCTTTGTTCTTCACATGTGGAAAAATAGAAGATTATCAAAAAAAAAATTGAAAAATATGAATGCACCAGATATTGAAGTCCTTGATCCAACAAAATTAAATTTTTTGAATATATACAAAAAGTTACGCTATACGGTGGCGGTGTTCGAATTGTAATTTGTTTGACTTTGAAACTTGATTAAAGAAAAAATATTCAATAAAAAACTATCTAACCAAGTGGAAGCACTAGATATCAGAGTTACAAATCTAAATTTGAAAGAATTAGAATTTTATCCTTCATGAAAAAAAGTTATGTGTTATACGAGTGTGCATCACTTTTTAAAATGTTGTTTTCTGAAAAAAATCTATTTTCGTGGGAGATGGAAAAAGAAGTGCAATTTGATTCCAAAATTTTGAAAAAAATATTTTTAGAATCTCTGACGACAAAATTGATGAGACTCTAGTTTGCACCATCTTCAAATTCCTCACAGTTTAGCCGCTATAGGTGCCCGAATGTGAAGATTTAGTTAAAAATAATAATTTCAGTGTCCAGTTTGGCCAAAAATTGTAAACCACTATTATGGGATCACCCAGAAATTCCAGTTGTCACTGAGACTCGTGGCCTTTTTTCTCCTTCTGCTTTCCTCCTATTTCAGATCTTTCTTCAAGTTGATCCCCCTGAGAGATAGCACCAAATGTTCCCTGTTGTCAGACCTCCATAGAGGCAATGCCACCGCCTTCAAACCGATTCCTCATCTTTGATCACAACCCAAATCCATACTGCTCACATTCTGTTGATTTTCCTGAGAAGGATAGTCACAATAGTCAAATTGCCCATGGTCCATCTTTAGCTCCTTCTGATTGGTTGAACTCGTGCCACGTAGATTCCCAGATGGTCAAAGGTTGCTTCATCAAAATCGCATGTGGATGAGACACTAGTCATGTCTCACCGATGCGATTATGCCCTCATAGCAGCTATCAGCATAACACGCAACGATCAGCAAGACCTCATAGCAAACGACCAAAGTTATATCGACATCCACAGTGGTCATCGAGACAATCGCTATCGGCCAGACATCATAGCGAGCCCCTATAGTTATACCGTTGTGTTCCCGTTGGCAAGACATCTGAATTCAGCAAGACATCTTTCAGTCAGCAGGAGGTCATAGTGAACGCTAAGAGTCCTACCGATATCCTTTTTGTGTGGCTTGAACATTTTATGCAGGTGGTGAATTTTGATGAGTTCTACTGGGAAGTGGAGTAGGCAACACATGACATTGGTTCTATTTTTTTCTTTTCAATGCTCATCTCTGGGTATTGTAGTTGGGATGATAGTAATCCAATCGTCGATGGTTTTGTTTCCTATAAATGTGTAGTCTCGGCACCTCTCAGGAAATTCAAAGGTGCTCAACTAAAAGAGCTACATTTTGTAATGTTATTTTGAGTATTCTTTTTATTTTGTATGAAATCCCATAGATGATGGTTGGAAAAGATGTTATGGAATCTTATGTTGTACTCTTTTGATGATCAATACAATTTTTGTAACTTTGGGTTAGTTTATGAAGCAAAAAAATAATTAAAATTATATAAATTTTATATTTACACATATTAAAATTAATAATTGATTGTTATTATTTATTATTAATTAATAGTCATTAAATACTTAATAATCTATATTATAAGGTCAATTGGAGGATGATTCAGACACGCATCGACACCGCGTGCTTCTATAAGGAAATAAGATGTGAGGATATAGGAATCGTGTGATATTGTGATACATATTCCATGTGTTGGACGAGGTGGAGGGAATTATTAGAAATGAGTTATCGATCACCCATAAATTTTAAATAATAAAATAGAATGAGTTCTTACGTATTTTCCAACATTACCGTAGTAGTTGGCCTTATAAATAATAAGAGTAAAAATAAATGAACTAATAAATATAGAATAATGTGATTTTTTTCTTAGAACAGGTTGTGGCATCATACTATGGTATCAATAAGTATGTACCTCATAAATCTTTATCCTCTAGAAAATTTTAGGTTAAATTGGCATAGTGTAAAGTTTGGATTCAAGAGAAATGTTATTCTATTTAATTTCAAGTAGAAAGTTTAAAGTAAGAAGGTTTAAATTAATCTCAAATAGAAGGTTTAAATTAAGAAAATATCTACCACATATCACAATCCCACAAAAATAGTTCTCTCACACACTTGACAACTTGTCCCGACATGCAAAACACCACCCACATATAAAAATATAGTAATTAATTAAAAAAATTAAACTAATTATTTTCTAGAATTATCACAAATTATTTTTTCTTAAACATCAATGTTTAAATTAAGAAAATAGTGACAGAAGCCCAATACTTAGAATTATGATCCCAAAAATCCATAGTAATTAGTTATATATCAAATATAGTTTAAATAATATAATAATTAGTAATATATAATTTAGCGTAACAATATATTATCATTAATATTAAATTTGTTATATATCAAATATAGATTAAATAATATTAATTACTAATGATAAATAATATATTATAGGGAGATGCATTAAGCAAAAGAGAGAAAACGTGATCTACAACTTTAGGGTTTGATATGACCCTTGACTCGTGGGAGTGGAGGAGGCTTGGGCCTCCTCCACGCAAACCTTGTCGTGGTGGCAAGTGATGGCGTACGTTGTGTGTGCTTTTTGCGTGTGAGATCTTTAGTCTCTACCCTCACTCATGTAAGGTTGGGGGCTAGTCTAAAAAATGATGGGTTGGGATATGAATCTCCCCAATGGCATGGAGAAAATACCAAACCCTAGTGTGGATGACCATTTGAAGCCTAAGTATTTTTGTGGTATCGTCACAGGCGAAGAAGTGGTGTTTCTAGTTTGTGCAAGAAGGGAGCAAAGAAGATGGGGGATGAGGAAGAGGTAAGTGCCCTCCTGGCTCCCCTAAAGTTGACATAATGATTCTAAATGATAAATTGGTAGATGCTTTATGTGAACAAGATATTAAATTGAAAAATATTGGGATTTTTTTGGCCATCGTGGACATTAACAAGGTCTTGGCACGAAAATATATGGATGAATGGCTGGCTAATATTTGGGGGAAAAAACTTGGGATCTATTTCTCGTATTGTAGAATGATACAAAAGGGATTGTATGTGATTTTTCTCAGAAAACATGAAATGCAATGTAAAACACTAAGCGAACAATTTTGGAACATGTAGGAAATAACATTTTTTTAGGGTGTGGCATGGTCACCAGAGGCCCTAAATGATGAAATACTGGCTCTGTTGAGCCCTAGGTGGTTGGTGGTAAAAATTGTCACTAATAATTTGGGCTTTTATTCCCCTTTTGTTTGAACCATATGGCAAGGTTCTAAGGATTTACAATATACTAAGTCTGCATTACATCATGCAGACGTGAGGGTTATAGTCTCCATCTTTCCTGGGGTGGATTTTCCAAATGCCCTACTGAAACTAGATAATGAGGACACCAATTGTGCCCTTGAATTTTTGGGTGGCCTAAACACTTGTTATCTCTATAAGAGAGAAGGGCACATAAGGATAAATTGTCCCCTAATCTTCAAGAGAACAAATAGTGAAAAAGCACCATCGAGGGACAAAAACAAAACCTTGACAAGGGAAGGGCCTCAAAACCCAAACAAATCTAATGAAGAAGAGAGTAATCTAGGATCCAATTAGACTCTTGCTAATAACGACATACCAATTGTTAATAATGAAAATGGTAAGAGGATCTCTGAAAAAGTTGAAGGTGGATAAGCCATGGGTGGGGATGAAATCCTAATTAATAACACCAATAGTAATAATGAGGTGGTCGAAATACCAAAAAAAATGTCAGAGCCTTGGTCTGGTGACACAGATGCAGGATCATGGGGGGATGAGGAACTCTCTAAGGCCTCAAGTCAAGATTTGGATTATGATCTAGAAATCAACTATGAAAGTATGGATATGGATGCTCTAGAAATGAAACAAGATTTTTTAGGTGTTCAATGAGCCCTCGAGAAAAGAAGTTTCAGAGGAAGGTTGTAATAAGTCCTATGGTGAGGGTGATGCCTTGCCTACCTCACACGATGGCATAACTGCTCCTCCCCAAATTTTGTCTTGTGATGATCAAGCCCTAACCAATACAAGTTATGTTATGGAGGGAAATGAATGTACCCCAATAAAATCAGATGGTAAAGGCTAGAAAAAGAATGTCCAACAGCTGGAAATGGAAAAATTAAGGAAAAATCTTAAGGATGATGAGGTAGGAGGGGATTATGTTCCTAAAAATCAGTCATACTTCCTAAAATATTTTAAAATCTACAAAGAAGATCCAAGAAAAATTGGAGTAACAAAACAATTGGAGGATAGACCTTGCAAGGTCAAAGATATTGTGAGTGCCCTAAAACCCAACTTGTTTCCCACTTGTACCCAAAATGGTATCTTTGATGGACTAGTTGCAAATCGGTTTGTGGTGGGGGAAGGTTTTCAAAGTAGCCCAAGAGGGGAATGTAATCAATGCACCAATGGTGTAGTGGAGGATGTAGGTGGGGGTAAGGTTGGATCTCTTGGTAACATAAAGGTCCAAGCATCTGAAAATTCACTCTCATGCCAGGGAGAGGCTAGGAATAACGGCCTGGTAAACTGTGCTATTCCAAATAGCCCCTTAGAGGACACTAAGCCTTCAAGAGTTATAGGGGAACCGGCTTCTAAGGGAGTCTCTGAGGGAGAGGCCAAAGTAGAAGTGATTCATAGGCCAAGGGGGAGGCCAAGGAAAGGGACCAACACTCTAATTCCAATAGGGAAAGGAAACCTCAATATTTCTTCCGAACATAAAAGAAAGAAGCTTAATGCGGTTATCTCAAGTCCAGTACCCAAAAGGATGGAAGTGGAACAAAAGGTTCCTAAAAATTTTGAAAAATTTAGGCTTGAAAAGGAGCATCCTCTAAACCCTTGCTTCAATGACTCTTAATTGTATATCATGGAATGTGATGGGGTTGGAATCCCTTGATAGGAAACAAGTTGTTAGAAGGTTCCTCAGACAGTGTAGGGATAAAGATGTGGTGCTGCTACAGGAACTTAAAGCAACTCAATTCATGTTGGAAACCAACCTAATTTCATCTGGAGGGAGTCCACCCACTTTTTCACTCAACATGAGAAAGGAAGGGGGTTGTTGTCATCCTTTATTAAGAATGGGGGAAATATGTCTCCAAGTATGGGGTCTCCCCATGTAATAGAGTTGTTTGGGTATTTTTGAAAAGGGGATACTTCTCCTTTGGTATCTACTCGGTCTATGCACCAAATGAGTATGGAGAGAGAATCAATGTGTGGAAATGGGTGTGTGAACTAGAAAACATCCCATGGATCCTCAATGGAGACTTCAATATGATAGAGAACCAAGAAGACAAGCTCGGTGGGATTGACATGGAATGGAAATGGAATGAAAAGTAATACTGGTAAAAAATGAAGAGCAAGCTCAAACTGATAGATCCAGTGGAGGGGTAGTACTTCCCTATCATATGGTGCACTTGGTGCAATGCAAAGAAAGGTAGCTCTAGAGGATTTATTGCAGACTAGACAGGTTCTATATAAACAAGGAGTTCTTTCTTCTTGACTCTCTTAGAGATGGATGAAAAATTTAAGTGCACCCCTACACTCTCTTAGATCACCACCCCATAAAAATAAGAATCTTACTTAAGAAGAGGCTTGGGGGTGAGAAGAGAAAAGGGGGGGCTTCCTTCTTAACACCAAGATGATCAGGACTATCCAGAAGCCATTAAAACATTCAAAATGATAAATAGTTGTATGCACAAGAACATAAGTTCCATAGAAATGTGGAACCTGAATGTCAAAGGGTGGAAAGCCTTATTTCAGATAATAGGGAAAAAGAAAGCTATGTAAAATGGGAGGGAGGAAGATATAATTCAAGAAGAATTGTTACAAGTAGAAGCTAGGCTTTAGAAATACCCCGAAAAATGAGGGGTTAGCTAATAAGCAGGTTCTTGGCAAAGATTCCTTGAGAAGGCTCCAAAATAGAAAAAATTAGGGTCTCAAAGTTAGATCTAGGCTCAACTGGATTGAAAGTGGTGACAAAGGGTCTAATTTTTTCTTCAAGATCCTTAGAGAGAAAAACTTTAAGGAACATATAGATCAAGTTCAGGTTGATGGGGGAGCAGTTAGTGACCAAGAAGAAATCAAGGGCCATTTTTTAAATTTCTACAAGAACCTATTCTCATCTGAAAAAATGGTGGGAATGGTTGCACTAGTGTAAGGAATTTAATCAGAAGTGTCATTCCTAAGAAGCTAGAGGGGGAAGAGGTGGAGAATATGGGATGTGAGGTGTCCAAAGATGAAATAAAAAAAGGCAATAGAATCCATGCAAAATGAAAAATCCCCTGGGGATGATGGTCTCTCAGCAAAGTTTTACAAGACCTTCGAGGATTGGATAATTGAGGACCTCTTCCTAGTATACAAGAAGGCTTTGGAGGTTGTCTCTATGGGGAGTGGTATTAACAAATGCATTATAAAACTACTCCCCAAAGAAGGTGACAAGACTCAAATTAAAAATTGGAGACCCATAACCCTGTTGAATGTATCATATAAAATCCTTGCAAAAGTGTTGGCATGAAGATTGACAATTTTTTTTCCTAAACTCATTAGTACCACTCAAAAAGGCTTCATTAAGGGCAGGTACATCCTAGAAAACCTCATTACTAGCTAGGAAGCGCTAGATTGGGAAAACAACTCTAATCAGGAGGCTGCTAGAACCTTCTACTAGATTTCGAAAAGGCTTATGATAGGGTTGAATGGACCTTCATCAGGCTCACTCTTGAGGCTTTCAACTTCCCTGAATATTTTTGCAACATGATTGTCACTTTGTTCAAGGATGTAGTGGCTCAGGTAGATGTAAATGGCTCTCTTATAGAAGAATTTTCCCTAGAAATGTCAATTAGACAAGGTTTTCCTTTGGCTCCTATGCTATTTGTGATTGCTTTAGATGCCCTGTAATATGTTCTTAGGACCAACGTGCTCTCACCTAAGGTTAGAGGTATAACACTCTCAAACAATGATGAGTTGTTGAACGTTCAATTTACTAATGATACAACTTTGTTCCCCTTGATGCTGGAAGAAAATGTCTCCAACCTAATGGTGAAACTAAACATCTTCTGTGAAGCCTCTGGTGCAAAAATATCCCTCTCCAAGTCAATTTTGTTGGGATGGCAGGACAAGCCTCCAAATTAGATAAATAAATTCAAAATCCAATGGGGAGGGCCACACAAACAAGTAAGGTCCTTAGGCATACCATATGCGGTATGCCCAAACTTAAAAGAAATGTGGAATTAGATTAAAAGAGGGATTGATAAAAAGATTGAGAGATGGAATAGGCATTACCTCTCACTAGCAGGAAGAGTTCAAATTTTTCAAAATATACTTTCTTCTTACAACCTGTATTTCACCTTGGTGTGGTTATTTAGCAGTTACCAAGTGGATGAAATCCAAAAAATGATTTGGAGGTTTCTTTGGTAGAATGGAAAGGGAAATAAAAAGAGGCATTGTGGTTAAGTGGAGTTTGTGTTGCCTAAGTAAAGAAGATTGGGAATTTGGTCTAAAGGACTTGTTGTCACATAAAACTGCACCCTACTGAACAAGAGTTCAGTGTTCTAATGACACAATGGAAACAATCTTGAGGTTGTGGGACCTTGCACAAATGAAATTGAATCTTGGGAGAAGGCTGACTTCCTCTTCTAACTAAGTGAAAATGTGTTGGTCTAACCCAACACATGAAAACCCTATCACTACCCTAATCTAACAAATAACAGGGGAAAAGAGGTAGAAGTAGAACATGAAATGAAAGGATGGTGATGCACCAAGATTAGAAATTTGTTTCTTCTTGCTTTGGAATAGTATAATACATCAATGAAATAACTAAAACACACATTCAGACATGAAGGTAAGATATTTTTACTCAAACATGCAGAAATAGTAGTGATAATAGTTGAGTTTTATTAATATAAAAGCTTAGATGCAATCTTTACAATGTCAGAATGAAAGAATGTAGTGTCTGCAATAGAAAAAACCCTAGAGAGGCTAGAGGAAGAACCCATAATAATGATACAATGTTTTCCTTTATGGTTCAAGCATAACCAAGGTTTGAATTCAAAACCCTAACCCTAACTAGGGTTACAAAAGAGAATTTGATCAAGTGAAAAATGATTTGAATTGCTCTCATAAAGTGAAAAATGATTTGAATTTCTCTCATCACATAGCAACGTAGCTAACCATCAAAGGCGTTGACAACCTGAATGACCATCAAGATGACACCAATCATAAATGTAGGGATGTGCGCCTGTGAATTCTACCATAAAAAATCAGGTTGACATACCTTGATAGAGAAATAGGACCTCTGCAATATGTCAAGAAGTAAAGGTGACTCTCCTAGAGTTAATACAGTGTTGAAAAGGCACACAAATTTGATCCATAAGTGATCAAAATTAATCAGGTAGCTAGGAATGTCACTAAGCCATTACTTCCTTGAATCTGCAACAAATAGGAATAGTTGACCATTTTCATTTGAATTATGGTCATCAAGTGCAAGATAGTAAACCATCAATCTCCATCCTTTGGTCTTAGTCATCGATTGAATATATTGTCACCTCCCCACGTGCATCGTGGAAAATACTTCACCGCCTTGCTTCGCAACAATGATGTGAAGCAAGGGTGGGATGCAACCTGGGTTGCTAGATTTATATTATTAGATATGATCCCTTTGTTGCTCATTTTCATAATGCTTTAGAACTCCATTTATATTTCGATATTGTGAAGATCTTAGTGATGAAATCAAATCCTTCCACCTATCAACCTAGACATCTGTCAGTGTCTACAAGTCATTGCTTGAAACTAGACCCACCAACACCATCGCTCATCATGGAAACCATTACATCACTTTGCTTCACAACAATGATGTGAAGCAAGGTCATGATGTTACCTCCACCATTGGATGATTATCATTAAATCTTGGCCCTTCATCACTCATCATGGAAATGAATTAAAAGGAAAAATGAAAACAACAATGTGTGATGCAAAGAACTCATCGCTCATCATGGATGTGAAATCGACGAAGAAAAAGACATCAACGATGGGCGATGCAACAACTTAAAGTGAAATTTAGCATGTGAACATAAGTTGTTCCTAAAAGTTGGTCGCACTAGGTAGAATGAAGGATGGGGACATAAACATTATAACTTAAGTGAGCAAGGCTAAACAGGTGCAAAAGGTCAATGAGCAAAAAGAACCAAGGTGAAAGGGTTTTAACACTTAGGGTTTTAGGAGAGCTTAAGCCCTATATTTAGTTCAGAACCCTAAGTAAACATAGTTGCAAAGTTCAAAAACCAAGCTCATTAAGATTACCATGGTTTCAACAAGATGCACTAAAGGACCTCTCTGATTGGGTATAAATATTGTGCATCCCAGGGTGGCATAAAATATGTCAACATGACATAAAAATCCAAGGCATAGCTTTAGCTACCAAATGGATATTTAAGGCTTTGGATGGTAACAAGCCTTGAAAAGTGTTAATAAGAAGCAATATCCAAAGAGAAAATCCCAAACATGCAAAAAAATGGAAAAACCTCCCCCTTAGTGACCTTCTTAGTTGTCAACTCCCTATATCCCCTGAAGGCTCATTAGTGTTCAGGAGAATTTGGAAAGCGTGGGAGCATGTTAAAGAGTTCATAATTAACTCCCAGTTCTCTCAAGGAAATAATTTGTACACACAAAGGTCTATTTGGTGGAATCTCAAACATAAGGAAAAGCATTTGGCTCTCCTATAGGGATGCTTGGCCAAGGACTAGAACAACAAAGGAATAAAAATCTTCTCAGACATTCTGAAAGATGGTCTTCTAAAAGATTGGGCTCAAGTGAGGATTGAATTTAACATCCCTAAAACTCAATGGAGAACCTACTCTATTGTAAGAGAGGCTTGCAAAGGAATGAACTAGCCGGTAATTAGAAAATTTAATGCAAATTAGTTCAAGGAATTTCAATGGACCAGTGGTACCATTATTAATAAACTCAATGCAAAAACTATCTACAGTACTCTCACTAAGCAGTAAGAAACATATGAGTACCTGAACAATAGCTAGAATACTAACATTAGTAGCAATGAGTGGTCTAAAATTCTTTTAAATAATCGGTTAAAAATAATTGAGCCAAAGAAGGCTTGCTTCAAATGGCTCTTGATCTTCCACAAATTTCCTTATAAAATAAGTTCTAATGACATTGAAATCTTAAGATTGTGCAGGGTACTCGAGACAATAAATCATATTTTTTTTATTGTGTATATGCAAAAGAGATATGGAATTTTTTCTGTCACAACTTAGATGTTTGGAACACTAATGAAAAACTCAAATTGGAAAATATTCTTTTATTCAGAAGTAATAAATTTGGCAAGGAACAATCACTATTTTGGTCTTGTGTTTCCACTAAAATTTTGTGGAATATTTGGAAAGCACGAAATGATGAAATATTTAATGGGAAACTGAGGGCACTTATTGAATCTACAAAAATACTCACCTTGCACAATATTGCTTTTCAGGTTACCATGACAGTGGAGGTGTCAAAATTCAAGTTCCTCAAGTCATTGGAGGAAGGTAATTTGCAAATAAATCTTCAGGAAGTTAGATTTGGACACACTTGGCAAGTAGGGCAACCAAGCTCATAAATTTTCCTCCATGCTTTGGAAATCTTTTAGAAAGGATTTCAATGAAAAGGTGGCCAAGGATGCTTAGAAGGAGGACCCTCCACCGCTACTCAGGCCTAAAGACTTCACCATGGAGGAGATAGAGGTAGAAGAAGCATTGCTGGGTATGAAACATTTGACTGGTAGTGAGGGATTGACCTCTTGATATGGAGTAGATGGTTGGGTTTTTTGGAACATGGAATACCTTTTGGCTTTGATGATATGGATAACCTATGTGCTGATAGCATCTTGGGAAGGTTACAACATGGTCTATTTTACTGTGGTTAATGATGATAATTCAATATGCAGTGTTTTGGGGCAATCTAAGGATGTTAGCAGGGAAAAGTTGCAGCAATAAGTAAGGTGAGAACACTTAGTGTAGTCCCTTTTTAGTGGCTACTCTATATTTGTTATGGTTCTTTACTAGTTTTTCAAAAACTGATATTGTATATGTAAAGAAGCATGGACTAGCTGTAGCACTGTATTGAAAAAGGAAAAGTAGTAGTACTACACCTCACCTCTATGTAACTTGTTGTTCATACTATAAATAATGCAAAAATAATATATTATATTACTCATATATACTTTATTTACTAATATCCAAATATTATTAATTATTATTATATATGATGATATTTAATATTATAATTTAAATAATACTATATATTAATGATCATTATTAAATTTATATAATATATTTAATGTTATATAATAATGAAAATAATTATAAAATAGTAACTAGTAATTAATAACTAATAATTGTTATTGATACTCTATATTTTTTATATCCTTATATGAATATATTGATAATTAAAATTATATAAATTTTATATTTAGACATATTAAAATTAATAATTGATTGTTACTTATTTACTCTTGATTAATAATTATTAAATACTTACTAATCTATATTTTAAGGTCAATTACATGAGGATTCATACACGCATCACCACTGTGCACTTTCAAAAGGAAACAAGATATGAGGATATGGGAACCGCGTAATATTGTGACACCTATTCTATGCATTTCTCGAGGCACACAACATTATTAGTAATGAGATCCTAATCACCATTCTTACGTATCATGTAGCATTAGCGTAGTTATTGATGTTATAAATAATAAAATTTAAAAAATATGAAATAAATATAAAATGATGTCATTTTTTCTCACAAGGAGCCATCACATCAAATTGTGAGAATAATAAATATTTTCCTCATCAAACTTTAGCCTCAAGAAATTCTTTGCTTAAATTAATATTATTATACTTATATTAATCTTATTATAAATATTTTCCTTACTAGTTATTATTCAAGGCCCGCTAAGAATGTGACCACATTTCATGGCATTCCCCATCTAACATCATTTTACATTTACTACCCACAATACAAACACATGTTCGCTTAATTAGTTCATTAAATTACAATTATTATTTTTGTCCTCTTCTAAACAAAAGTTATTCTAAACTTAAATAGTATTTTTAACCTTTAATCTAACTTAAATAATTATTTAAACTTTATTTGATATTATATAATATATTTCATAATTATAAAAGTGGAGTGAAGATGTGGGAGACTAAAAAAGAGCAGTCCTAGAGACAAAATTTGGAGCAGAAGGGAGAGAGGAAGGAATGCGATGTAGAAAATGGTGACAAAAGTTGTGAAATTGTAGCAAAGAGTAGAAAAGGGGTGAAGATCTCCTTGGGAAATATGTTAGTAAAAAAGATGTGCAACTGTGGTGTAATAGGAAGGTTTGGGAGGAAATTTTGTCAGGAAAAATGGGAGAATTGCTTCCCCCAACGATTTCTTCCCAAGGGGTTCTTCTTTGTAGAATTCATAGATAAAGACTTGTGCAAAGAAGTGATAAAGAGTAGGCCATGGGAGATGGATCATTCAATTCTCTACTTACAAAACTAGGTTCCAAATTTTAATCCTCGGGACTTCATCCCCAACAAGGAGCCTTTGTGGATCAAATTATACAATTTTCCATTAGAATTTTGGACTGTCAATTGTTTATGAGCAATTGGAGATAGCATGGGAATGACAGTTGAGGTTGATGAGGTATTTTAGAATCTAAATCTCATTTATACATATGGATTAGAGTGGCACACATCAAACCGATTCCATTAGAACTGTATTTGGACACCCCTTACGATGAATGGACCCAGCTAACTATGATCGAAGAAGAGAAGTTTTTTTGTTTGAAATGTAAGAGCAGGTGACACATGTAAAAATATTGCTCTAGGAAGTGGAACTAGCAGAAAACTCAAGGAGAAGTGTGGAGGAGGAAGGAGCAGGTTAAAGAAGGAAACATTCCTCCTACAATGGTGAATGGAGAAGGATTGAAAAAAGCGATGGTATGCCTAGAGAACGATGTGGCTTATGCAAGATTGAAGGATGGGAATACATGCCCCAACATGGTGGTGGTGATGTCGAGAGAAGGGATGCCAATCAATGATTGATGGGAGACTATCACCATGGAGGCTCAAGAAGGTGTACAAAAGGATGAGAAATTAGAGGCTATACCGATTATGGCTGACAAGTTTGAGGAGGATCATTGGTCAGAGGAAGATAATTCAGAAGTAGATGAATCAGATATTGTTGATCCTAGGTGCATCAATCAATCAGTTGCTAAAACTATAAAAGTAGAAATTTTCTATTGAAAAGAGGACGGGGAGAAAATTGGACAAATAGAAGAGGGAGGAAACGCATCCTTTGGAGAGAAATGAAGATTGTCACATGAAATTTTAGGGGCTTGAACTCCCCTAATAGGTGGCATATGACCAAATTCTATTTAGATGAAATGTTGGTCGATTTAATTTTGTTGCAAGAAACAAAACTAGATGCAAAATGCTATCCTATTTCTCAAATATTGCAAAGTATGGAATGGCTTATTTAGTGATGTGAATGGTACTATTGGGGGATAGTGCATGCTTTGGAATCCATCCACGATGGGAATAACTAAAATAATGAAGGAGGAAAATTGGATCCTAGTAGAGGTATGTCACTTTGTAACCAACAGACAACTCTTGATTTTTAATGTATATGGCCCAATTAAAATGGATGAGAAGAAATGCTTGTGGGATTCTCTCACTATCCATATTGAGGTGGTTGGGAAAAAATGTATCTTGGGAGGAGATTTCAACATGATTCTCAAATTGGAGGAAAAAAGTGGAAGTCTCAAATAAAAAAATTCAATGATGAGGTACTTTCGCTCCATTGCAGAGATAAACAGACTTCGGGACATCCTTCCCAAGAATGGAAGAATTGGAAAACACCATGGTTGAAGGCTTCAAGTTTTGGAGGAGAAATCAGGTTCCTCTTTGATCTTGCTTGTTTCATTTTGGAAAGAGTTAAATCCTTTTGATGTTGTTTGAAAATATTTGCAATGTTGTTTAAATTTAATGAAAACCCATGAAAATTCGTTTTAAACTAGCAATAGAAAACTTAGAAGGATTCAAATGAAGAGTTTTAATTTCTTGGTCAATTTTGGGAAAACCCAGAAAAATTCATCATATTATTGTGCTTTAAATCTTTCTTCTTAACCTTCTCTTCAAGAAAATTTGCCCAATTTGGGCTGTGAAATGATATATATATTTTGCATATTAAATCTTTGCAATCTGGAAGTTTTCTTCTCAAAAATTTGTGTGAAATTTGTTCTAGTTTTTAACAGGGTTTGGATTTTTTATTTTCATTTTTAAACAAATTGAATAAATAAAATAAAAATAAAAAAATAATGTGGGGGCTGCCCACAGCCACCCCCCATCCATGGGGGCGCTGGTTGTGCAGCGCTCCCCATGGTTGGGGAGGGGCTGCGTGGCAGCCACCACAGGGGCGCGTCCCCTGTTGGGGCTGCGTTGCAGCCAAAGGCCTTTGGCCTTTTGTTTATTTTATATAAATTAAAATTTATTAAAAATTTTAGTTTTAAATTAATTTCTTTTTATAATATATATTTATTATAATATATATAATATATGTATTAATTTTAAATTATATATATATTATATATTATATTTAATGTATATATTTAATGTTTTCTCTTTTCACAGTAATAGGTAAAATAGAATTTAAAATTGGTGGTTTTTAAATAAATATATTTAAAGAATAATTATATATTTAATATATGTTCTATTTAAATATAATTTATTTAAGGAGTTGATTTTATCATCCAAGTTTAAATAAATGGAGTTCTTTTAGTTAATCGAATTTATTTAAAATTTGATTTGATCAGGAAATCTTGGAATTTTAAATGATATCTGAATATCTTAAAATAGAACTTAATCTAAATGATTATCGCATTAGTATTGAGGAAATGAAAATGGATGTTTGATCTAATATTTTATTTAGAATATTGATTTCGATTGATTTATTTATTCCATGTTGAAATATAGATTAAGTGATTTAAATAAAATTTTAGTTGATTTATTAATGCGAATTTGAACTAAAGACTAATTTAATTGATCTAAATGTCTATTTATCAAAACGTTCTAATTATAGAATACAATCGGGTAACTTAGAGATAACGAATAATTTATTCCAATCAGATGACTTTATTTATCAAAAGTTTGATTTATTTATAATTAGATTTTGATTATTATGGATAATTGTGAAATTTAAGGGATAGATTTAAATATAGACTATTTTAAGATGAAGTTGTTACGTAATAGAAGCAAAAGTAGATTTTATATTCAAATGATCTATTTGAAATGTAGAATTTTAATAGTCAAATGGTATATTTTAAAAGATAGATTTTAAATAATCAAATACTTTCATTTTAAAGGTTGATTTTAGTAAGATATGTGATTGGGAAAACGAAATATAATGATTGGTTCAAACTCCTTAAGGTTGTCAACGTGCTTGAGCTACTATTGAGTTTGTGTGAATAATGTTGATTATTACTTAATTTCTTGTGCGATGCAATTGATTGACTTATTATTTATTCCAAATGATATGTTAATCAAGAGGTTTTATTTAAGTATATGTGTGTGTAACTTAGAGATAAATGAATGCTTTATTTTAACCGAATGAGTTTATTTATTAAAATATCTCGATTATGAAAAATCACCGTTAAACGTAGAGTTAATGATTGATTAAGTTAATCAAATGACTTTATTCATTAAAACATTTTGATTAGGGAATTTAATTGTGAAATTTAAAGTAATTGAATGGTTGTTATATATTTCAACATTGTGAAAGGAAATGAGTTTATTGATTGGATAAATGCAAGTCATGAAAACTGTGTTTGATTGGATTTAGGAAATCTGAACATTAGCTTACTCAATTGTCTGAAATGTTTTCAGTGTTTAATGGTTCGTCTTCGATGTTGTGGAATTTGAGTGAATGTTTTGAAAGTCTTCCAGATAGGAGTTCATTTATTGGTATGGGTTGTGGTACATGAGTCAAATTTTGGTGTGTCATGGAAAATGTGCATAGTTACACCATTTTGTTTCACCCAATTCTCACGAACGGGGATGATTTGTACCTCCTTGGGAATAGGAGAGGGTTATGTAATGTGTGCCTCATTTGGAAGGAGTGGATTTTTGTATTTGGTTTCCTCCAGTGTTTGGAGTGGGTTTTGTACTTTGTTTTCCTTCAGTGTTGGAGAGGGTCTTGATCTTGATGCCTCCAATGTTGGAGTGAGTTCTTGATTTGTTACGTCCTTGGATTGGATAGGTCGTATTATCTTGTTACCTATTGTGGTTTTCACCGTGTGTGTTGTCTTAGAAGAGTGGCTTGCAATGGGGGCCGGTGCACAAAGTGGTGCCAGGGATAACCCTTTGCAAGTTGGTTAATTCAGTGATAACTATATAAACTTTAAGAAGATTAGGTTGCATCAAACATTAAACAAGATTAAGTATGCCTTGCTCATGGACCCAAGGGCTTGTTTTAGACTTGGGATGAGATGAGAAGGCCTAGAATGGCAAGATCATCTATCTCGTCTTCATGAGAGGTATTTGGCTCCGCATGAGTAAGCATGGGTGCCGGGATTTTGATAGAGGCCACGAGGATAACCCATGGAGTGGGGGCCAGAGCCTAGGAAGATTCCCAGAGGATATCCCTTAACGAGCTATGCGATGACACTCTTCCTAAGTCAACAGTTTGGACTTGATATTTGTGACACTCTTGATCTATTCTATGTCTGGAAGCAATGTAACCTATGTCGGTGTTGTGAGAGTCGTACCTAGAGTTGTGTGTATGACCATTCATTTCATGTAATGTGTACTTGTATTTATTTCGTATCAGTTTTGTGTAGCTTGTGTCTAGTGGTAGATGGCCTTGTGTGGGAATTCCTTGTTACTATCTCCTAGCATAGAGGGAGTGGGACCTTTGGGTTCCACGTGGTCGGGTGGAAAGTGCTTCATAATTTGTTGGTTCTTCTTCCTGTTCGTGTGGTTGTGATTTCAAGTTGGAGAGCTCGTGGGATTCAGTTTCTTCTCATGCCATAGTCTCTCAGTACTTATTGTAATTTTATTACCCCTCAGTTGTTATCGAGGTGGAAGTTGTAATATGTAATCATACTTGTTGGATTTACCTCATTCGGGGAATGAGTATTGTAATCATATTGTAAATTATGTTATTGGAATCAAGTGGTATCTCATACTCTTGGATGTGAATTGTTATGAATGGAATCAAAACCCATGGCAAAACCAAAATCAATGGACCCCCCAATATCAGCCACAACACCCACCTACATATTGGGGACAACCAAAATGGATGAATCCCCAATAGAACCAATCCCAGTGGCAGGTTAACCAGCAACCACAATGGCAAGCAAATCAATCCTCATGGAAACAAAATCAAAACCAATTCCAACCATGGAAAAATTAGGGACAAAAATGACCCTAGGGACAAACACCCCCGGCCCTTAATGCCCCTAATGCTTCCAATGATCAAGTGAATCAAGCCCATGAAATGCCAGCTCAACTGGTTCCCAATCCAAAAAATGCACGAAATGATACAAACAACCCTAATGTAAATGTAGTAGATGTTAATGACATATAGTTGCGAAGTCGAAATGTGCAAACGACACCAACTAAGACAATTCTAGAAAGAGAGGAAGAAAACAGAGAACAAATGTTGGAAGAGAAACAATCTATCAAACAAGCTCCCTATCCTAAGAGATTGCACAAAGGGAAAACTAATCCTCAAACCTCTTCCCCTAACTACATGAATGTAATTGATTCACAACTTCTTAGAGAGTTGAAAAATATTAACATAGAGATACC
Organism: Sequoia sempervirens; assembly: GCA_007258455.2. NCBI lineage: Eukaryota > Viridiplantae > Streptophyta > Pinopsida > Cupressales > Cupressaceae > Sequoia > Sequoia sempervirens. Next base: position 222,344 of record VDFB02355613.1, on the reverse strand, counting down.
TCTGTTATAGGAAATCAAGGATATACCCGAAATCAATCAGTTAGTAAAATCCCTTTGCATGAAGACCCCAGGAAGGAAAAAGAAAATGTCTTCAACAATTCAAGTAGGGACTAAACTTACTGATGTGTTATAAGGAAGACTGCTTCCACAGAAATATAATGATCCTGGTAGCCCTGTCATAACACTGAGTATTAATGGAATTGAAATACCAAATGTCCTAATTGAATTAGGCGCTGCCATAAATGTCATTACATTTGATACAATTGAAAAGCTAGGAATGACAACAATTCAGCCAACAACAACTATTTTGCAGTTGGATGATCAATCAACTACAAAACCAGGAGGTATTATAGAAGAAATCATGGTCATAATTGATACATGGGATTACCCAGTCAAATTTTTGGTTCTCAAGGCCAGAAGGAAAGATTCTGGATACCCAATCATATTAGGCAGACCATGGTTGGCTACTGTTGCAGCCTTAATTGACTATAGATTAGGAAGCATGATAATCACTAATGGAAAAAAACAAAAAGTATTGTCACTTTATCCACCTGCACAACCATCAATTCAAACAAACACTCAAATTTGGGTAGATGGGGATTTATAATCAGAAGGTGATGGTATTGTGTAATTAGCCATGGTAACCATAAGCGAACATATCCAAGAATGTGAAGAACAAGATACGACTTCAGAAAATGAGCAAGACAATTTTCAAACAACATTACATGAACAACATTGTTGTCCTTTGAATACTCTTGTTGAGAAATCAATAAATTCTAAAACAGACACAAAAGAGATTACAGTAGTAGGAGATAAACCCCTTAATATCAATTCAACATTATCCCCAACACAAGAGGAAAAATTGAAAGAAATTTTAGAAAAACACACCGGAGCGTTTGCTTGGGAATATATTGATATGAGAGGTATCCATCCTTCAATCTATAGTCATCACATCTACGTAGAAGACGTCAGACCAATAATACAAGGAAAAAGAAGAATTAATCCTGTTCTTCGTGACATTGTTAAAAAGGAAATTGAGAAGTTGCTTAATGTAGGATTCATATACCCAATATCCGATAGTCAGTGGGTCTCTCCACTGGTTATAGTTCCAAAAAAAAATGGTAAATGGCGAGTCTACATAGACTATAGAGAATTGAATAAGGCCACGAAAAAAGACCATTTCCCATTGCCATTTATCAACCAAGTACTAGACAACCTAGCAAGCAGCAACTACTTCTCATTTCTTGATGGATTTAGTGGATATAACCAAATCCAAGTAGCTCCTGAAGATCAAGACAAAACTACCTTTACCTATCCTTGGGGTATGTATGCATATATAGTCTTACCATTTGGACTATGTAATGCACCTGCAACATTTCAAAGAGCGGTACTTGCAATATTTGTAGATTTCACCACTTCATGTGTAGAAATCTATATGGATGACTTTACAATCCATGCTAAAACATTTGATGAAGCATTAAAAAACCTAGAAAATGGTTTTACAATGCTGCAAAGATCATAGGTTATCACTCAATCATGAAAAAAGTTCCATTATGATGATAGAGGGAATTGTTCTAGGACATCACATCTCAAAAGAGGGGATAAAGGTTGATCCCAAGAAAGTTGAGATCATACAGAACATTGAAATCCCTAAGAACCAAAATGGAGTATGAAGTTTTCTTGGGCATGCAGGGTATTACAGAAGATTTATAGAAGGATTTAGTAAAATTGCATCACCACTATTTACCCTGCTCAAGAAAGAAGAAGAATTTTTATGGACAGAGGATTGTTAGAAATCCTTTGAAACAATCAAGATACCCGTAACAACTTCACCCATAATCAAAGGACCAGTTTGGGGAGAGGATTTTCACATACATGCAGATGCATCTAATTTGGCCATTGGTGCAGTATTAGGACAACAAGATGAAAATGATTCCATGCATGCGATTTACTATGTTAGCAAAAACTTAAATCTTGTTGAAAGAAACTACACAACAACAAAAAAGGAATTTGTAGCTATAGTATATGCAATAAATAAATTCGACATTATATTACAGGCTATAAAATCTACGTACATACATACCATGCCGCAATCAGATATCTAATGAATAAAGCAGTGGTAGGTGGATGCATTATCAGATGGTTACTCTTATTGCAAGAATTTGATGTAACGATCATTGATAATCTTGGAAAGGACAATGTTGTCATTGACTTTCTTTCTAGAATTGTTTTACAGGATAACCAAGAACCAGTGGGCGATGCATTTCCAGACAAACACTTATTTTCTATATCAGTTCATCCACCATGGTTTGCTGATTTGGAAAATTACCTTGTTACAAGAAAATGTCCAAGTCAATTCAGTCATAAGCAAAAAAAGAGGTTAATCCATGAAAGTTCTATATTTCAATGGATTAATGGTCTTCTATTTAAATTATGTCTTGACCATGTTTTATGCAGATGTGTAAAAAAATTGGAATTTTATGATGTAGTGCATGCCTACCATCATGAACCTGAATGGGGACACTTTTCAGTTGTAAGAATAGTTCACAAAATCTTGGGGGCTGGATACTTTTGGCCAACAATGACAAAGGATGCAACATTCTTTTTCAAACACTGTGATGAGTGCCAAAGAATGGGGAGGCCTACAACAGCCATGGAGATGCCACTGCAGCCACAAATAGCTCTTGAACCATTTAAAAAGTGGGGCATCAATTTTTTGGGACCGATAGATCCATCTTCAAGAGGGCAGTGATATATCCTTGTTTGTACCGATTATGCAACAAAATGGGCTAAGGTGAAGGCACTACCAGTAGCAAAAGAAGTACAGTTGCAGACTTTTTGTACAAGAAAATTCTCCAAAGGTTTGGTGCACCCAGAGAGATTGTTTCAGATCAAGAATTGCAATTTTTGTCAGCAATGATGGAAGCATTTTTACAAAGGTACCAAATAACTCACATAAAATATTCGCCTTATCACCCACAAGCAAATGGAAAGTAGAGGTCACAAATAGAGAATTAGAGAATATTCTAACAAAAATAGTTTCTTTGAGGAAAATAGATTGGGTAGATAGGCTAGATGAAGCAGTCTGGGCCTATAACACCACGTGGAAAACAATGAATGGGTTCTCCCCATATGAACTTGTGTATGGAAAGAAACCAGTCATGCCAATTGAATTTGAGTTGAAAACATTGAAGATAGCAATAGAAGTTGGGATTGACCTGCAAAAAGCAGAGAAAAGCAGAATTTTGCAGCTTAATAGACTTGATGAAATGAGAATGGAGGCACTTCAACATATAGAAGTGATTCAAAAGCAAAGGAAGGAATGGCACAATAAACATATTGTGTCCAGACAGTTCAGAGAGGGAGATTGGGCATTATTATTTGACTCTAGATTTGAAGAGTTTAAAGGAAAGCTTCATACCAGATGGTTAGGACCTATGAGATACAAAAAGTGTTTGAGAATGGATTTTTCCAGTTAGTTCCAATTGATGGAGAGAAAAGAGTTATGTTGGTCAATGGTCATCGACTAAAGACTTACCATAAGCCAGCAACAAAGGAGAAATTTTTGGATGAAGTGCAACACATAATTGACCATTTTCTCATGGAAGATATCTCTTCCATGAGAGAATATCTTTGAACCTTTGAAGAAGGAACAAATAAACAAGGTAAATTGAAAACCAAAAAATGGTGGTTTACCTTGAGAAAAATGGAAGTAAATTGAAAACTAGCAAATGTCGGTTTACTTTCGGTAATAAAAAAAAAATGATGACTGAAAGCCAGAAATGGCGGTCTATCTAAGTTAACTTATAAAAGCTCCTAAAGGCTCCTGAAGAGCCCCTCAAAAGCTCCTAAAGGCTCCTGAAGATCTTGAAGACTGAAGACTCTGAAGACTCCATTTTTGCTCAAAAGCTCCTAAAGACTCCTGAAATTCCAAGCTCCTGAGAGCTCCTGAAGACTCTTGATGAACTCTTGAAGGCTCCTAAAGAACTCGAGGGATCAAAATAAATTAAGGTATGCATTTAATGTGAATATTGTTTTCGAAGTTATTTTCTAAAGTAGTTAGACTAATTTAAAATAGGTAAATATTTATGAATCTAGACATCTCCACCACAATGTTAATTAATGATAGTAATAAATCCACTTTTAATCATTTCAAAAAGTGTCAGATTGTCAGAATAAGGAATGATGTGACATGGATGATGTCAATCGAGGACAACAGATCTCTTCATGATTCAATTGTCTTTTCAAAAATCCTCCCAAGTACATGATGACATGTGTAATGAATGTTGCCAGCCTTGCAAATTGAATTGCAAGTTTCAAGTTGTGGCTTGCGAATCGTCCAAAGCAATAAAGGAAATAAATGCAGGAGATTAATGGCATGTTATGTCATTTTCAAAATTGGCTGCTCCCAAATCAAGAAACAAATAATTCCACATTTTTGGTAAGTAATTCAAACTGCCATTTGAAGTCCACCAGTGAGGTCTACCATTTTTGACAAAGAAAGATGGGGAATAAGAGAAATTTTGAACTAGAGAACTTCAATCTTGATTCAAAGACCAAAATATTGTTAGAAGAAGTTGGGTGGCTAAATTTTGTGATGCAGTATGAAGGCTTCCAATAAAAAATGGTTAGGGATTTTTTGAAAAACTTCAACGTGAATGTCACCAGGGTAAGGGGAGAAATAATTGAAGTCACACAAGAAATTATAAGTGAAATTTTTGGGATTCCAAATGAAGGAAAACCAGTTAACAAAGGTCAAGTTAAGTTTGAGAAATTGGTGGTTGCATTTCACCAGGAGCTGGAAAGAAGGCTAGAGATACAAATGCACAAAGGAGACCAGCGTGGCATAGCTCGTAATAGTTTGGATGAGCCATGGAGGACTGTTGTGACTTGGCTTATGAAGTTCTTCACCTGTAATGGGCAGTATAGTACGATACTGGGTCCAGTAATGCGGCTTTTAATACATTTAAGGTATGGTCAGACAAAACCTTCAGCTAGGATAAATTTTCCAGCGTTCTTATTTCAGAAAATTTCTTCCTTGATTTTGAGAGTGAAAGCTAGGGGGAATCTTCTATGAAATACCAGGGGTTGAAACATTTGATAATTAAATACCATTTCTCAAAAAAAGAAACTGGGAAGCAGGGCTAGTTAGAATTTTTGTCTGCGCCTATAGGAAAGCAAAAAGGGAGACCCACAAGGGGACCCTCAGCTAAAAAGACAAAAATGGAGGAAGGACAATCTTCCAAGAAAAGGGGAAAAAGAAAATTGCCAGAGATATCTAGGGTAACCCATACTAGGTCAAAAAAGAAGATACAAGAAGTACATGAGGAAAACCCTAGTCATGCTAAAACTATTGTGTCAACTCCTAAAGAGGCATCTATAAGTCAAACCCCTATTTCTGGAAGCCTTGTTAAATCCCCTAAACATGAAGATACCCATACCCCTGTACAATCTCCTGAGAGACCTCAAAGTCCCCCTGAAAACCCAATGCCGACTCCTAAAGACAACCCTATTTTTGAAGTATACGACTTTGCTGAAGAATTTGGTGCACAATCCTAAGAGCAATAGGCCTCTAAAGAATTTGAACAAGAAGAGACTATGAAATCCCCTATACCTTCCCCACAACATGAGAAGAGGAAAGGGAAAGAGCCTTTAATTGAAGAAGGACCCCATGAAGCATTGAATATAGAGGAATTAGAGATTGAAGAATTACTAAGAACAATGAAAATGTCTCATTTAGAGGCTAAATTAGAACAAGAGAGAAGAAATGTACAATTCTTTGAAGAAAATTTGAGAAGAAAAGAAGAAGAATTGCAGCAATTAGTCTACAAAAATCAAGCAATGGAAAGGAAAGTTGAGCAAAATGACACAAGGATTAGAGAACAGTTAAGTAAAACTAAGGATGCCCTACAACAAGCCAGTGTGCAAGCATTAGTAAGTGCTGACAAAATTTCAAGATTAAAGGAAGAGTTGCAACAGAAAGAAGAATTAAAGCAGCAATCCATGTGGTTCTATGCACAAGAAGCCTCTACTTCCACTGCTCCTCCACGTAGCCTTACATTACCTTTTGTTATCCCTCATATTCCTCCCACTCCTCCAGTGCAACCTACTCCAGTTCAGCCTCGATATCGTTCTTTGGTAGTTTTGAAATATAAGGAAGAAAAAAAAGTATTGAAAGAGTAGATACAAAATTTAGAAAAAGAAAAGAATGAGACTGAGAGAAGACTTGAGCAAGTGGCAGAAGTTAGTTCTGCCATGCGCAAAATATTCTTTGTTTCTTAGAGAAAAATTTTTAGAATGGAAAATAAATCAGTTAATTTTGGGAAGGAGTCTGGATTACAATGAAGATCATGATTTCCTTAAAGATTACTTTAATAGCCACCCTGACATTTAGAATTTAATGTGTGAGTTTTACCAACATGGATTTTTAATGGGAGACAATAGTGACTCAATGTTGAATATATATGTTGGTGAGCTTCAAATAAGATCATTTGTTTCTTTAATGCAAAATCGGGTGGATTGGTCAAATAGAATTGATAAGTACAAAGAGGCTCAAAGAAAATATGGGTTACCAATGAGACTTGAAAATCCCCATGCTGAATTATATATCAAAGTTGTAAGATCAATGGTCAAGTTAAATGATGTTAATCCCCTCTTGTCTCAATTTTTTTTGATAGCATTGTAGCATTCCAAAATGTTGAAGCAACACTCCCACCATTAGCACTACGGTCCTGTGAAGAAAGGTACCAGCTTATTCCAGAATCAGTTAGGAGAAGGGAGCCAATTAGTCTGAATAATATTAGTTGGAGTTTAGTCAGAGTCAGGCATGTCATCACTCTAATCCAACAACAGAAAGAATTTTGGGTAGGCATGAGATTCAGAATGCCAATTATTATTATGCCAACACCAAAGCTAAAGGAAATGGCAAATATACCAACTCTAGTAATGAGGGTGTGGTTTGAGAACTTGAGACAAAACTATGGCTATGCACTAAATACCAGATTTTCGAAACAGTGCATGGAGGGTGTATTTGACTTCACCATTTGGATGGAGGCACTAAATAGAGAGAAAGAGAACACCATAGTTCTGGATGATGAACCATGAGGACATGGTCCAAAGCAAGTTGGGGAGAAAATGATGGGAGATATAAAATACTTTCATTTAAGGCTTTTTATGTTTAAAAATACTTGTTATTGTTAATTGACATGACTGGCGGTAGACAATAGATTAACATATTTGCTTATTTTACTTTATGTTTAACTAAATTAGTGAATATTTTGGAAGTGATAGCTTATGTTAAATGCGTTGCTTTATGATGACTTTGGATGAGATAATTATGCTGCATTAATCTTTATTACCATGATTGTTGTCCTTTTCATAAGGGTTTTTAAAAGGGTATCTTAAAGGTTGATGAGACAGTTAAACTCTCTATTTAATCACGAGGAATGAATGTGCCATAGATAGGCCCTACTGGATGATGAGTCACTCAAAATCTGAATCAACTTCTTCATAGTCGGCTGAGGAACTTTTACTTCCAGTGCCAATCTGGCATAGTTCTGGCATAGTCCTCCTTAGTCCACTTCAGTTCTATTTTTTGTTTCATTTTGTAATTTGTATTTGGTCACCTTAAGTTTTGGTAGTTAATGCCATGTTAGAAGCTAATAAGGATATTTTATAAATATCCATATTTCGTTCTTAGTTAGGAGTTAAATAATTTGCAATCAGAATTTTTGTAATCACAAGCAATACTTTGTTCTACGTTCTACTTTTGATCAATGAGAAGGGAAGCAAGAAGTTAATCAATTCACTGTGTTAAAGGATCTTACCCGGGGAAGAGCAGGGCCCGCTCAACCTTTGGAACAATCTTATGGTATTTTTGTTAAGTTTTGTTATTTTTTCATTCATTAATATTAAATCTGTAGTAGAAACTGATTTTGAATTGTTCAATCGTTGAAATCATCTTCTACCTTGGTAAATGTTAAAATCAGATAATTACTTTTGTTTACAATTACGTTTTGAAGTTTTAGTTTATTATGGTTAATATTGAATTGTTAGAATGGTTAGATTTATTTATTGGAGATGTTGAATTGAACCATTAGAATCGTTAGCAGGTTTCTTAGATAAATTAGGTTTAGATGTTGTTCGAATCAGTTAAACTTGATATTTGTTTGTTAAGCTTCATTAAAGAAATGTTAGGAATTTATGGAAAGATGGAGTTGAAGTCTGTTTAGAATCTGTTCATGGAGATTATTCTTTATGCTTTTTAGAATAATCATCATTTTCTTGCAATTCATTATTGCTCTTAAATTAGCGTTTACTTTCTAGCAATTAAGTTATGGATTTCTTTTGAAGAAAAATAGAATTAATTTAAATTTCGTATTTAGATTGGGAATTAAAGTAATCATTGAGTGTCTCCATGAATTGGTCTAAATCAAAGTCAATAAAGTCAGAATTAAGTCAACAGGATTTTAAATTAGAAGCTAAAATAGATTTAAATCTTAGGAATTAGTCGCTACAGTTTAGCTTCTGAAGAGCTCCTGAAGAGCTCCCAAGAGCTCCTGAAAGCTCTTGAAGTAGGAAAAATGATACCTGAAGTCACTGTTTACAGTGCGAACCCCCCCAAAAGAATTTTTGACAACTATCCTTATTGCATATTTCTCTAAGACACATCTGGTTCGATAAAAGAATTAATTAAATGATGCAAGTTGTGACATCAATGACCTTTCCCATCAGTTTGCATGAAGTGTTTCACCTTTCTATCAAGGCTTGGCCATATAAAGAAAATTTTGAAAGAATGGAATTCCTACACATTTAAAAATATTTTCAAAGAAAAAGAAAAGGTGGAAGCGAAAATGGAGGTGTTGAATGAAAAAATTCTAAGAACAGGAATGTTCCAAGAGGACTTTGCGAAGGAAAACGAGTTGCAAGCAAAACACAGTGAGTTGCTTACAAGAGAAGAGATCTTCTGGAAGGAAAAGGCTATGGAAAATTGGTTGGTGGATGGAGATCACAATACTAGCTTCTTTCACAATTCAGTGAAGGTGAGGAGGATGGCAAACAAAATCAACGAGATTGAGAATGTGGATGGGAAAATGGTTTCCAACAAGGAATATTTTTAGAATGTTGGGGTGGCATACTTTATGTCCATCTTGGCCCCGATCAGGGGGATGGATTATTTGAGTGCTCAATTTGGATGTAACATCTGGCATCCCGAGGATATTGAATGATGTGAACAATGCAATGTTGACTGAGCCCTTCTTAAAGGACAAAATTTGGTGTGTGGATTTTCGATTACATCTGGATAAAGCCCCAAGCCTGGATGACTTCTCAGATGTATTCTTCTAAAAGTGCTAGCATATAATGGGGGAGGAAATTTTGGAGATGGCAAAAGAGTTCAGGAGAAAGAATTTTTTTGTGAGAGATATGAATAACACAACAATAACTTTGATTTTGAAAAAGGAGTGTAGATCATTTGTAGATTATAGACCCATCTCACTGTGCAATATAGTTTACAAAATCATTATGAAAACTTTGGAAAATAGACTAAAGTGGGTGTTGAACTAGGTTATCTCAGAGGAATAGAATGGTTTTACACCCAAAAGGGAAATTATCAATAAAATAATCTTGGCAAATGAGGCATTGCACTCAATTTGAAGTACGAGGAAAAAGGTATGTTGATCAATCTAGATGCAAGCAAGGCATAAGATAGAGTCATTTGGCAGTTCCTAATAGATGTTATGAGATGGTTTAGCTTCTATGATGAATGGCTAGCATGGATTTACTTTTGTATCTCCACAATCATATTTTCAGTTAACATCAATGGTTCACTATGTGGGTTGTTTGAATCATCAAATAGTCTACACCAAGGGGATTCGCTCTCTCCCTTCCTCTTTGTAATCATGGTAGAGGCATTGGGACAAACAATAAAGGCCAAAAGGGAGGAAAGTAGTTAGTATGGTGTGATTGTGGCAAGGGATGTGGCACCCCTGACACATGTATAGTTCATGAATGATATTGTTGTGTTTGGGGAAGCTAATATTAGAGAGGTCGAGGTGGTGAGAAAGGATCTAGATGCATATGCGACCTATTCTGGATAAATCATCAACAAGAAGAAACAAAAATTGTTCTATTTTAACACCAATAAAGGAATGCAAAGAAGGATTGCATTGGAGCTAGGATACACAATTGATACATTTTCATCCAAATATCTGGGAGCACCAATCTTTGAGGGCATGAACATTACCAAGCTAAGGGAAGATGTGATGGAGAAGTGTTAAAATAAGTTAGTCTCTTGGAAGGGTCATTGGTTGTCTCTAGTTGGAAGAATTCTTATGATCAAATCGGTCCTTGCAGCCATTCCTATTCACATCGTGTCTTTTCTCTAGTTGATAAAGAAGGTGGAGAATGTAATTAATGACACGATGAATAAGTTCCTTTGGGAAGGCTCCAACACATAAAAATGGATACCATTAATACACTGGGATTTCGTAGATGTCTGCCAACAAGGATGGGCAGTGCTAGGGTAAGAAATTTGGTAGATTAGAATAAGGAAATTGGCACCAAGTTAGTATGGAAGATGTATACCAAGCCAAATTTACCATGGTTTTGGGTCATGTAGAGTAAGTACTTGGATTCAGATGAGCCAAGTAGGATTCTCACAATGGAAAACTCGATTGGTGGTTCAACTATATACAAATTCATGTGGAATTATAGGCCAATAATAATAGAACACCTGATATGGAAAATCAACAATGGGAATTTTGTGGACTTCTGGTGGGATGCATGGGGTGGGGGCCTCTTGTTGTGTAGCATTGAGGCATTATGACCATTGCAAGAAGTGTTCAAAAGAAGCATTGGGACAAGAATTGTTGATTATTTTAAATCATTGGATAAATCTATATCCACCAAACACAAATGGCTAGACTTAAAGGACGTTCTGGGGGAGGAATACCATAAAGCCATTTTGTTAGAGGAACTAAAGAAGATGCATTTAGCTCTTGGAAATGGAAAATATAGAATTGTGTGGTGCAGGGTGAAATCGAGGCAATATTTAGTAAGGCTAGGGTACCAACTACTACAAAAACAAGTTATCGAGGGAGGATGGATAACATAACTATACTGGGGAAAGCAAGTGCTCCCCAAGGTAGGTGCATTCTTGTGGACAGTTCTTCACAAGAAGATTCTATCTGGTGAAAGGTTACAGAGCCTGGGCATTGTAGGATAGATAAGATGTGTATTCTACAAGAATGAGGAAGAAACAACCAATCATCTGTTACTCAATTACCCATTTGCAAATGAATGCTAGTTAAAAAAATAAACTAAATTGGGTTGGGCGGGCCCAAGGAATGATGATGTGGGGGATTTCCTTTTTGGCTAGCCAATAAAAAATAGAAATGCACTATGGGGAGCCATTTGGTGTGTGGTCCCATCCATGGTAGTTTGGAAAACTTAGAGAGAGCACAATAGAAGGATTTTCGAAGGAAAGGAATGCACAACATAATAGGTTATTTCCAAAATTGAGGTTGGAATTTGTGAAGTGTTGGACACTAGAACACATAGGAAGACTTTGCAGGAATTCACAAGTTGGGATGATGAACTAAGCAAGTCATGGTTGGCCATTATAGTCCTATTGTTAACAAATATGGGAATGGGAAGCAAAGGTAAGAGTAAGGAAGCAAAATGTTCTACCTCTCTGAGTGGTAGATTGAAGCTAAATTTTGATGGGGTGGCTAAGGGCAACCCTGACTATGTTGGAATTGGTTATATACTCAAAAATGATAAAGGTAAAATGATTTGGGGAATCGCTGGCAATATAGGGGTTGCCACAAATAATGAAGAAAAAGCAGAAACAATTGAAAGGGGAGTCAAAGAATGTCATTTAAGGGTATTGACAATCTAGGAATAGAAGGAGATTTATTAATCTGTATGAATACATTGATGGAGAAAAAGACTCCAAATTGGAAGCTTCAAGCCCAAATTGAGAATTGTCTACTAGATTTAAAGATGGTGAGGAGTTACTTGATAAGGAATGTGTTTAGAGAATGCAATAGAGCAGCTAATTTGTTAGTGAATGCAGGTGTCAATGGTGGGGATGTGGAGAGATTGGAATCAAATTCTAATGCATGGTAGGAGTTGGAGGATATTTTGGAAGAAGACTTGTGTAGGACAACACTGGCAAACCAATAACTGGAGTGGCAATGTGGTAAGATCATGCTTCAAATAAACATAGGTTGTTTCATTGGATAAGACTTTCCTTTGTTGTATCACAAAAAATTTGATGTGGTAGTGGAGGAACTTGGTTGTGCTTTGGACTATATATCCAAACTGGATCGGCATTGTATCTTGGGGAGATATTTTAAGGATTATAGGATCTGAATTTGAGCTCCCATGTCATAGTTGAAATAAAGGAAAATATGTTTTATCAAAATGAAACAAAATGATGAACCAAATTTCCACTTTATTTCATTCAATATGTAAGAAATAATGCATAAATGACTAACAGAAAATAAACCTAACTAATATAATAGTCAAAATGAAAGTTGTAAGAGGCTTAAATGTTGTGTACCTATTGCAAAAAGTTCTTTTTTGGACCTCACTAAGGACTCATTCGCCCTATGGCGAATGGGTCTTGGCTAAGGTTCTGGAAAATCATTTTTTGGGTTCTATTCTTCAATTTCTGCACTCCTAGATCCTAGTCAAACACTATCAAAAATCCGGAAATAAATCCTATAGCTCAATTTCTGTGATTTGACAACTTTCTTTGCAACTTTGACATTTTTTGCAATTTTGCTCTCCAATTGATCTTCAACCTAAAACCTGCAATAACAGATCAAAGAGGAGAAAAATGTTGTTTGTTAGGGAATAGGGGTTTTCCTTGGTCAAACCCCATTTTGGTAATTAAACCTATAATGAAATAGAAATGTATAAAGGAACGATGAATGAACAAACAAACAATGTTTAACAACTCACCAAACATTAGTTGAAACCTTGGATTGTAGATATGTAAACTAGCATGAAGTAGCCTCCATGGATGTAGATCTTGATCATGAACTTGATAAGAAACAATTCCTTGAATAGGATTGATAGGTATTGAATACTACATCAACACATTAACTCAACAACATGCATCATGCACTATTCCTTTGACATGATGAAATGACTCTTGATTGCTGCAATAAAATTCTACAAATCTGCCCTTGAATTCCTTAGAAATTCTGTTGAATTCTCTCTTGATCATAAGTTTTCTATAATGCTTGAATACTTGAAATTGTTAGCTAGGTGAAACTAAGTGAAATAGCCTTGTATTTATACATAACTTAAGATTAAATCCCAAAATTCAAATATCACACGCTGACATCAAATGTAGGATTTGAAAACATTAAAATACTACCAAAAACATATTCCAAGGAGGGGTCCTAGGTCTTTAAGTGAGGACCCATTCACCATGTGGAGAATGGGTCCTAGCTCACTTAGCTAGGACACACTTTGGGAGATGTGAAAGATCATGTCAAAATAGGGTCCTAGGACCTAGTGAGGACCCATTCGCCAGGTGGCGAATGGGTTCTAGATCACTAACCTAGGACACACACCTTCAAAAATTAAGTGTTGTGTAATGGCCTTTATGAATGTCATATTTTATCCCTCAGAATTTGTATTTAATTAGGCTTGGATTTGAATTAAAGGGTCCAATTAAGGAAAATTAACCTCAATTAATTAATAAAGCCTTAGATTAGTGTGAAAGTGTAAAGGTACACTTTACAACACCCTAAATAAGGCACAATTAAGTCCATTTTATTAAAAAGGGACCTAAACTTAATGTGAATGTCTAAAAAACATTAAAACACTAAATCAAGGCAACATTAGGTTCATTTTAATGTTAATAATTCATTCCCAAACTAAGGAAAAAGGGATACTTTTTTCGTTACTACATTTTTCCCCACTTTAGTAAGAGTATGACCCCATGTCAAACTCACACTAAAGTAGACATTCAAGACACTTATGTATGCAACAATGACAAAGATACACAATCATACAACATCAAAGACCAAGAAAATCATGCCTAAATGGTCCAACGCAATGTGGAACACATCTAAGCTATCAGTTTTGCACTCACTCCGGGGTAGTGGAACCTCAAGTTGTCCACTAGGTGAGTCTTCCCCCAGGAAGGTGGCTTAGTGAGAAATTCATGCGTCTATTTTGGCTCACTATACTTACCATATGAAATCTATCCCTCTAATAACTTTGATAGGGTTCCACTCATGTTCATGTTTTGTGGTTAACAAGTTGCATTATGCTAAGCACCTATGCACATGGCAAGGCCCCACATGAAAGCAAGGTGTGTTATGCTAGGTGGCCTTGAATTAGGGTTTGAGCTTCACAAGGTTAGCAAGTTGTGTTATGCCAAACACTTATGAACAATCATGTATATAGGTTTTTGTTCAAAGGGATTTTGCTTCATTCATGTAAGGTCTTCTTCTTAGGGATCATCGTGCCTAATGTCTCCAAGAGAGGACAAGTCAAGAGTAAAAGATTCATAACTTAGGGAATGCAGCATGTGTTGCATCACCACTAAGAGGAAAGTTGTATGCTAAGAAATATCACACTCTTGGAGGACATCAAACCCAAAGAAACCACTAAGAAAAGGATGCATGACAAGAAAAAAGAAAATCACACCATGGAACATGCAAAATGTCGAAAGATATTATTGATGTATGCCCCCACTTTAAGGCAGTTGCTAACACCATTACTATGAGAAATTGCTTTAAAGTAGCCAATGTTTTCTCCTAAGACATGAGAGATTTCCTTGGAAAACCCTATGCCAATTCATATGCTTTTGAAATAAAGCTACGCATGAAAAGGAGGGAGGGGTTTCCCCCAAAAATACATAAGGGATTTATGGATTCAAGGTTAGTATGTCTTTGCTACAATGTTGTTGTAGAGCTCATAAATTTCATCATTCCCCAAATACTCATAGAACTAGAAGACTAACACATAGAGAGAGAAAACAAATAAAAATCCTTTCAGGTCAACATGGAAGAGACCCAAATGTCTTGACACCTTGTGTCATCCCCAAAAGGAAAACACAAGACAAACAAAAAAGGTTTATTACATATAAAGAAGAATATAGATACAAATAGAGGAATGCAAAAAAAGAAAGAGATACATAAAAAAAAATAGTATGTGGATCACATTACGCACATGCAATCGCTTAAAGAAATGTGAAAAAAGAAAACAAATCAAAATACTAGTAATGCACATGCAAGTCAATCTATAGTGGTCATCTGCATGCCAATCTGGTTAAGTATATGTAGAAGACAGATAACTAGTCAAAGGGACAACATCAAGTGCCAACACTAGGACAACGCTATCTAACCCCTTTCCCCCACTAAGTGTAGGACAAGGATGAGCTGAGATAAGTGATGATGATATGTTGCTCCTTACAAAAAGGAAATGATGTGTGATGAATGTAAAACAAGCAATAGTAAGTATGCTATGATCCTACAACTATTACATGGAAAGGGGTAGCAACTAATGTTATTGATTATAATGAGTAGACAAAGTATCAATTTGATGCCTATCTAATGAGATATTCCCACATGTAGTATCTATCAGTTTACGATGCACCAAAGTTAAAGTTTTCTTAGAAGAATCCTTTGTAAGAGTGTTGATATTGAGTGAAGGCTTGTTTCTTTCTTTTGAGGGACAATAACCAAGACCACTAGTCATTTCTTGTGTGTTAGGCTCTATGGGGACATGGATACCCTATTCTCTAGCACCACATATTTTTCCACTATACCCAAGTTGTTTCATAAGTTCATAACTTCTTCCATAAATATTTTTCATTTCTTTCAGATTCGATGTTTGTTCATAATCAATTCCATCAAAATTTGGCATGTATGTTGTCTTTTCTTCTAAAGTGGTTGAAGTGGATGCTTTCAAAGATTCTGTTGAATTTTTTGTTCACATTACCACTTTTTCTTTTCCCTTTTTAGAATCCTTTTTTGTGATATTGTATCCACCCTTGAATGTAGGTGTGAAATCTAAGGAACCCCAATCATCTTCCAATAACTTTTTGAATTCTTCAATATGTTGGGGTTTTCTTCCACAATCACGTCAGGTTCACCATAATGAAATAAAGGAAAATATGTTTTATCAAAATGAAACAAAAAGATGAACCAAACTTCCACTTTATTTCATTCAATATGTAATCAATAATTTTTAATGAGTAACAAAAAATAAACCTAACTGATATAACAGTTAAAAGGCAGGTTTTAAGAGGGTTAAATGTTGTGTACCTATTCCAAAAAGTGATTTTTTGGACCTCACTAAGGATTCATTCTCCCTATGGTAAATGGGTCATGGCTAGGATTCTAGAAAATCAATTTCTAGGTTTTGTTCTTCAATTTTTGCACTCCCAAATCCTAGTCAAGCATTGTTGGCAAGCTGAAAATAAATCCTATAGCTATGTTTCCATGATTTGACAACTTTCTTTGCAACTTTTACAACTTTGAAATTTTTCTCTCCAATTGATCTTCAACCTAAAACATGTAATCACACATCAAAGA
The DNA here is from genome assembly GCA_007258455.2 of Sequoia sempervirens. Lineage (NCBI taxonomy): Eukaryota > Viridiplantae > Streptophyta > Pinopsida > Cupressales > Cupressaceae > Sequoia > Sequoia sempervirens. The sequence continues at coordinate 205,779 of VDFB02355613.1, read as the reverse complement.
GGAGAAAAATGTTGTTTGTTAGGGAATAAGGGTTTTCCTTGGTCAAACCCCATTTTGGTAATTAAACCTTGTAATGAAATAGAAATGCATAAAGGAATGATGAATGAAAAAACAATGAGTAACAACTCACCAAACCTTAGTTGAAACCTTGGATTGTAGATATGCAAACTAACATGAAGTGGCCTCCATGGATATAGATCTTGATCATGAACTTGATTAGAAACAATGCCTTGAATATGCTTGATAGATCTTGAATGCTACATCAACACATTAACTCAACAACATGCACAATGCACTCTACCTTTGACATGATGAAATGACTCTTGATTGCTGCAATAAACTTCTGTAAAGCTACCCTTGAATGTCTTAGAAATTCTCTTGAATGCTATCTTGATCATAATTTTTCTATAATGCTTGAAATTTAGCTAGGTGAAACGAAGTGAAATAGCCTTTTATTTATACATAACTTAAGATTAAATCCCAAAATTCAAATGTCACAAGCTGAAATCAAATGTAGGATCTGAAATCATTAAAATACCACCAAAAACATATTCCAAGGAGGGGTCCTAGTTCTAAGTGAGGACCCATTTTCCATGTGGCGAATGGGTCCTAGCTCACTTTAGCTAAGACACACTTTGGGATATGTAAAAGATCATGTGAAAATAGGGTCCTAGGACCTAGTGAGGACCCATTCACCAGGTAGCGAATGGGTCCTAGGTCACTAACCTAGGACACACACCTTCAAAGATTAAGTGTTTTGTAATGGCATTTATGAATGTCAAGTTTTATCCCTTGGAATTTGTATTTAATTAGGCTTGGATTTGAATTAAAGGGGCCAATTAAGGAAAATTAACCTCAATTAATTAATAAATCCTTAGATTAGTGTGAAAGTGTAAAGGCACACTTTACAACACCCTAAATAAGGCACAATTAAGTCCATTTTATTGAAAAGGGCCCTAAACTTAATGTGAATGTGTAAAACACATTACACCACTAAATCAAGGCAACATTAGGTTCATTTTAATGTTAATTATTCATTCCCAAACTAAGGAAAAAGGGATACTTTTTTTGTTACTACAATAGTTAACCGACTTAGAGCTCTATTTAGCAGTGGCAAGAGGGAATGAATAAAACTAAAATGGTGAACAATATACAATTTTGGATTCCTTGTCAATGTCTCACAAAGTTGAAGGAGGAGCAAATCTGATGCCTATTTAAGGTGAAGAAGAGAAAAATGGTAAAATTTGTTGTGTAGGTGGTGGGAAAGAGTTCTTGGGTCTTGACCACCAATGAAATTAATAAGGGTGAAGATGTGGAGGACAATAGTTGCTAACTGTCTGTTCACAGAGAGGAACAAGGAGGCAGTGTTGGCTATGATTTCCACCATTAATAAGAATTGTATGTTGGATACATCTGGGATCTTTGATGCAGTGATAGTTAGGAAGAAAAATGTTTCAAACCAAGATCTGGCCTTGTTTACTAAGGGGTTGATGAGGAAGAATATGGAAACATTCAACATTTTTGTAAGCCACAATGGAGATCTATTCTCTACGAATTAAATAGAGAGAATTACTGCCTTCTTAGAAGGAATGATGTATATTATGCAGTTGAGAGGCTAGTAGAGGTCTGGTGCATATGCTATGTATCTTTATTTTGAGCTTTACTAAAAAGGGAGTTGTCCCCAAGACAACATTTACCAAGCAAAAATATATATATTTAATAAAAAATATTATCGTTAATATCAAATCCGTTATATATCAAATATAGTTTAAATAATATTAATTAATAATTATTATTATATATGATGGTATTTAATATATTTAAAATTATATAAATTATATAATATATATTTAATGTTAAATATATAATATAGTGATGACCATCATTACTACAATGAACAAGCATCATATATTATTTACATAATTGCTTAATATTAATATAAATATATTAAATATAATTTAAATAATATTATATATAATTATTATTATTAAATATATAATATATATAATGTTATGCAATAATGAAAATAATTATATAATAGTAATTAGTAAATAATAACTAATCATTGTTAATTAATAATTATTATTTATTTATTGTTGATTAATAATTATTAAATAGTTATTAATTTGTATGATAAGCTCAATTGGAGGAGGATTCAAGCATGCTTGACCACTGCACGCTTCTGCAAGGAAAGAAGATATTAGGATATTCGAACCGTGTGATATTGTGACACTTGTCCTATGTGTTAGACAAGGTGCATGACATTATTAGAAATGAGATATCAATCATTTAACTTTTAAATTGAAATTAGTTTACACTAATTTTTAAAAAGTAGTGAATAAATTTGAATCAAAAGTTAGTAGTCACATGTTTGCATATCGCGAGCTTTCCTATTTCAAAAGCTCATTTTGCATTTACTGTGTGCATTGTAGACACGCTTCGCCTAGATTAAATTCATTGGTGGTCAAGACAAATCATTACATACCAATTTTTCTTTATTTTTAATAAATTTGTATATCGAAATATGTTTATGCTAATTTTTTAAAAGTCAATAAATCTAAATGAAAGCTTTAGTGTAAATATTTAATATATTATATTATTATATTTTAATATAATTATAATAATATATTACATATTATAAGATCAATTAGAGGAGGATTCTGACACGTATCAACACTGCGCACTTCTGGAAGGAAATAAGATATGAGCATATAGAAACCGCGCGATATGATGACAAGTTGTCATGTGCACTCGACAAGGTGTGTGATATAAAATAGTTTGGGTTCTTACATATCGTCCATCATTAGTGCAGTAGTTGAGCTTATAAATAATAAGAGTAAAAAAATTAACTAAATATAGAATGATGTGCATTTTTCTCACAACCAACCTTCGAGACTAATAAATATTCAACTCATAAATGTTTAGCCTCTACAAAATTTTAGGTTAAATTGGGACATTGTAAAGTTTTGATTTAAGAAAAATACTAATCCATTTAATTTCAAATACAAGGTTTTAAACTAGATCAAGGATATTTATTAATATATTAATATTAATCCTAAATATATTATATATTTAATAACTATCTCTAATATCTAAATAATTTTACAAGATCATTTTGGATTCACTGCACGACGGCTTGATGAAATAATTAAATAATAAATTGGATATTTAAAACTATGACCTAAGATATAGTTTAGCTAACAATTTTTTTTTCCCAATCTAGACAAATGTATTCATTCCTAGCCCCAATAAATTATTACGATTACACTATTATAGAGTATTATAATTATATATCATTCATATTAATAAGTAACTACTAATATATAACTATTAATTTATTTTTTCAATACATAACAGAGACAGTTTATATTAATTTTCAAAAAACCTTTATATCCTGATGTTTGTCTTGCATCATGATATATTAATTTCACCAAACCCAAACTTCTCTTGCATTCACTCGCTATGTAGATCAAAGATCAAAAGCTATCCTAAAACCAAACTCGTAACTCTTATCCTAAGGAATAACTGCACAGCGTACCGATTGATTGCTTCTATCCAAAATATGTTTTCCCCACAAAATTATGCCCTACCCAATGCATTCACACCAACCATACTATCTAGTATACAGACCTTGCAAATAACTAATAAAATCCTTTATGCAATCCATATTCTACATAGGTTCTAGAAGCAGCAGTCTCTTTAAAAACTATGCAACCCTTAATGACTTGTCTCGATGGCTCCACAAATCTAGACCCTTCATGTCTAGGAGAAAGGAGTAGTGTTTGACCACCATGTTGGGTTTAAGAAGCTTCCACAAATCCCTCGGATGTGCTATGCCAATTCTAAGTTGCATAAGGGAAATAGAATCTTCAACTTTTCCCAAAAGATCAAGTCTCGCTAATAGCCTTTCCATTGCTAATATCACTTCTTTTGATAAATGTAAATCAATTAGTGTTGTTGCAAACCTAGATGAAATATCATTATTTACTCAATACCTTTCATCAGACTCCAAAAACTTATGGCCAAGCACCAACTTGATCGCCTCCAAAACTAGGACATCATCAACCATAAATACTTTCTTTAGTCTTTGGTTCAAGATTGCACCCAGAAAGGCCATCTGGATTTTGGTGGTCATTAACCTAATAGGAGAATCCATATCACTTCCACACAACGACAAAGGAAACTGACAAGTGAGAAAAAGGCCATGTCCAACCATATTTAACCACCCTTCAAGTGTGCTAATGTAATGTCATAAATCAAACACCTCTCCATCGTACTATACAAGTGATACAATTTCATACATAGATTTGATCATTCTATAATTCCTTAATTAATTACACCTCAAGTCAATGCCCACGATCTTACTTGGATTTGAACCCTCTCAAAAGATTTCATTTCCTACCCCCATGTGTACTTCACACAAGCACCCTTTGTCATGATTGTTTTTACTCCACACTCATTCCAAAGCATACAAACTTAATACCTAGCTTCTTCAACAATTAATTTCAATTGCTACTATTCTTCCATGTCATTCATGACTCACTTGACTAGGTAATCTAGCCCCACAAGGATATTTATATATCCAAACCATACCAAATCTACAAAACTAATGTGTGCACCACAGTCATAAATTTTCTTAAATATTAATTATAATTAAAATAATGATATTAATTAGGAAGTGTGTCATTAGCTCGCTTGTTAATAATCAAGATGTTTTTCAATAACTCTTCCTAGTGCACTATTTTCCAAAAGTTCCACTTGTCTCCACAGCGTAGCACTCAAATTTAATTGTTTCCACTATAGGTTTTGTAGTAATAATTTATGTAATTAAACCAAGATTTTTACACTTGAAATTAATTAATATTTACCTCTCATTAAAACTACATGTATGTCAATGATAAATATAATAAAGAAGTTACTATTATTATAAAATTGTAATACGTGATGTTATTTTTACACATTTGTTCACCCATATACTTACTTACCAAATCGCCCTTCAAGTTTTCATTTACAAGCTTCTAACTCAAAATTAATGGAGCTTCTAGAAGAGCTCATTTGCTTTCATATTTTCACAATACTTACTCTAAAAGAAGTCGTTCAATTTTCTCTTGTTTCTCACAAATGATTTGCAATAGCCATATCATTAAGGAAAATCAAGTGTTATAGCTTTGATCTACTACATAACAATGACATCAAACTTTTGCAGAGCTTTCCTCAAATGGAAGAATTGTCCATTGACTTTCCACTAACACATTTTACATGGGTTAGTAACTTTTTTCTTTTGCAAGCTAGCTTTCTTTATCAATATTTTTTCCTATTTTTTACTTTAATTTTCAATATAGAAAATGGAATTGGCACAGTTAGCCCTCTCACTTGAAAATTTGTAAAATTTCACACTGAAAATTGATGTTGTTAGCAAAAACTTTGAAGATAGTATCCTATTACTATGTTGCATTCTAAAAAAATACCCCTTTATTGAGAACAGTTACAATTTACCTACATAATGGATTGCACAATGTTGACTCTAACGTAGACCTTCAATTCTTAAATAGCCTTCTAGAACTACATGGATCAGACCCACAAATTTTCTCTACCAACTCTAGTCTGTTTAGCTATCTATCACCCAAAAATCACAACTATTGATTTTGTAAACAAGAACCACTTTATAACAACAAATATACAAGCATATTGTAAACTATATTTTCTTTTTGCATAGCACTACTTTACCTAATAGAGTTTCCAATGTGCATTATACTTATACTTTTAGATTTTATAAAACATGTTCTTCCACTCTTTGCAAAAAGGATTTTCACAAATCTGTATGAAAAATACTAATAACTAAACAATTTTTTGGTCAATATAATGAAGCTTTATTAAACTTTGTATTTTTCATATTCATATAATCATATTCTATCACAATTGTGTTTATAAAAAATATAAGTTTTGTATCAGAAAATCTTCATTTTCTTCAAACAAATCAGTTCAATACACCATTGACACAAAAAACAATGATTTCAACATTTCACACTACTAATTTATTTGATTTGACATGTTCTATACCATATGTCAAGCGTTCAAAACCATCAATGCTTCACATCCGACTTGATCTGTAATACAAGTTCTGAACCGTTGCCAAAATAGATATTAAACTATACAAACTTTTGTAACATGAGCTTTTTCATATTAAATAAACAAGCAAATAGTAATTATGACTGTACGGTGACTTCACATTTTCTCAGCTTGCAATAGTTAACAACTACTCTAGTACAAACCAATAAATAAACATATGTTATTGTAATAAATAATACAGATAGTACATTGTGTCATATTAATTCTTCATATATTGTATTTAATATAAAACTAAATAAATATACAACAAATATTAATTATTAATACTTATCAATGTTGGAACACACTGCACTCCTTGTGATTGCCACTCACTCGGACATAACCAACACAACACAAATATAAACATAAATAAATAATTGCAATCTCATAATATATTTCAATAATTAGTCCAAATAGTGATAGTTGTCGCTAAACATGCTTCTAGCGCACAAGCCTTAAACACAACACAAAAATTCTCACATCTAAATACTGTAGCAACCCTCCATTTTGGCTCTTTTGATCGGGCAGTGTTTTTCTTTGTTATGCTTTGTTCTGCTATTACTTTGAATTTGGTACTTGGTTCTATTTTATCGCAAATTGTCAAGCGATGTGTATGTTATATTTTGATGTTATGGAATTTTACTCTGATGTTATCATTATGGCCTATTTTGAATTAGCTTAGTAGATATTTAATTAAAGGTGCTCTATGCTTTTGATTATATTATTGATGTTAGACTCGTCAGTTAGAAAGTCTATATTGGTGAAGGGGACAGGATTGTATCACTTGCTTGCGAGCACCCTACGATTTTGCGATTTCCTCTTCATGGTGTGTTTATTATGTTATATATATGCATGTTCGATATGCTCTTTGTTCGCAGGTTGGCAGGTACAGGACATCGACTCCACCTAATTTCACAGGGTTGAGCATGTCCATTGGCCAACGGTATTCAATTGGGAGATAGTAGCTAGGTTTTTCGTGCCAAGTCATCACCCTAGTCATTGTGTGTCGTTAGGTTTTAGTTGGGTTAAGTTGCTTCTTTGTTGTTCTTCTCTCCATGATTTATTTAATTGCAAGTGGAAAAGGTAAATAAATGGCTTTATGTATTTAAGTTGCTTATTAAATTTATCTGGTTATGATGTTAGAAGTATTATTGAACTTACTAATTAATTTAATTTAATTAATAAAATAATCTAATCTTGGATTAGATTTATTTTATTGATTAATTAAATTAATTGTGTGGAATTGAATCAAGCTATTCTTTTTGGAATTTTAAAAGTGTTAAATTCTTTGAAAAGAAATTTTTAAAAGTTTAAATGCTTTTTGAAAAGAAAATATTAAAAGATTTAAATTCATCTTGAAATATAAAATTTATAACAAGGTAAATGATTTAAATCTATTTGAAATTTAAATTGTGCTTTAAAGTATTAAAATGCAAATATTTTTGAAATGCATGGAAATATCTATATTGTTGAAAGATATTTATAATTGGGAAAAAGAAAATATCTGGGATATTTTAGAGGGCATTGACTTAATTTGAGCAAGAATGGAAGGATTGGGGATTATTCATGCTTGGGGAAAGAAATTTGTTGTGAAGAGGAAAGAGGGTTTTTCCTATTTTTGGAGGATGCATCTTGGGATTGGAGTGAAGATTTGAAAAGGGTTTTGAAAGAATTGGATTTACTCAACACCAAATTCTCCTTCAAGCTTCAAACAGGTTTTCTTTGTTTCTTTTATTGTTTTGAAAATCTGGTTTTTTGTTTTGAAAACTTGTTGCAATCATCCTTGAAAACCCAGTTGAAATCTTGAAGAAATTTAGATCTTTTTTGTAGAAAAACAAAACTTGCAACTGAAATCTTCAATTTCAACAATAGACAAATGGAAAGAAACAAAATGATATTTGAAAACCTCTAATATGGATTTGAAATAGTCCATGTCAAATTTGAAATTTAAACCCAGAAATTGTGTTTGAGAAATTGATTTTATTGCAAAATTTATGTAGAAAAGTTGCAAAATTTGACTGTAAAATGGGAATTTAGGTATATATATTTATAAATATGCATGTGCATATATATATATATATATATATATATATATATATATATATATATATATATATATATATATATATAAACATATTTTATAAATATATTTTGTATTTTGTTATTCGGAATTTTTGTTTCAAAAATTTATGCACAAAGATTCTGATGAGGGGAGTTTGTTTTATTTTTTATTTTATTAAAAATAAAATATAATTTTTATGGCTTTATATGGGGGCCGTAACCATGTTTTCAATGTACCCATGGAGGGTGTATTGGCAGCCTCCACAGGGGGAGCCTGACCCAGCCAGGTCCCCTCCCTTTTGGGGCCCATGGTCAAAAGGTAATTCGTTTTTTTTTAATATATTAAATTTATTTTTATTTATTTGTTTTATATTTTATATATAATATAATATATATATATATATATATATATATATATATTATATATATATATATATATATATATTATATAATATATTTATTATATATAGAATAATATATATATATAATATAATAAATATATATATAATATAATAAATATATATATATTATATATATTATATACATATATTTATTATATATATATAATATATATAATAAATAATACATATTTATAATATATATATATATATATATATATATATATATATTATATATATATATATTATATATATAATATATAATATATATTATTTATATATAATATATATATATATTATATGTATATATATTATATTAATATTTAAATAAATTTGTTTTTATTATTATTTAAATATATAATATGTATATTATATGTATATAATATGCATATATTATATATATAATATATATATTATGTAATTTTAAATAATTGGATTTGAGAATTTTAATAGTTGATTATATATATATATTTAAATAATAAATATATATAGATGTAATTATATATACATTGAGTATATATTTTCATATGTATATTTAATATACATTTATATTTAAATATACATTATTTTGAGATGATTGTGTTATTATAATAGATGCAAAAAAAAAAAAATTGATGTTGTAATAAAATGATTGTATTTAAAAAATTGTTTTTGACCATTTTGGGTAATGAAGGAAAATGGATAATATGCACATAGTTTAATAGATGAATTTTTAAATATGAGAAATAGTTAATTGCTTTAAATGAAATGTTTAAGAGAGCAATTTTTATTTATAGTTCTTGTTAGTTGCAAACGAATGAACAATAAGATTAGTTATTTTCATGAAAGGTATAATAGAAGAAGTAACTATTTTATTTTATTATTATTTAAAAGCAATTAAGGAATTGAACATATGGTTTAAATTTCATCTTTTGTCTGAAAAAGACGTTATTAAGTCAGTTTTATTAAGGCAATAAATTACTAAATGTTAATGAAGGAAGTGGATTTAGGAAATTCAAATATAGATTTACTTCCTGTTTGATTGCCCTTCTTGAATGTACACTTCTTCTGTTTTCATTTTGGGGAAGTTGATTAGAAGGGTTGTTAAGTCTTCTAGAAGGGGTTTAACTTTTGGGGTTGTTGTATTATGTTAGTCAATCATTGTATTGCCTTGGTGAGGGCGTATAGTTGTATCTTGTTGTTTTAACCGGTTTTCACGAACGGGGATGGTTTGTGCCTCCTTTGTATTAGGAGTGGTTTATGTGATTTATGCCTCCTTTGGAAGGAATGGATTTTGTGTTTTGTTGCCTCCAGTGTTTGGAGAGGGTTTTGACTTTTGTTGCCTCCAATGTTGGAGAGGTTTTTAACTTTTGTTGCCTCCAGCGTTTGGAGTGGTTTTTCATTATATGTCCCTCCTAGAGTTGGAGTGGTTTTATCTTGTTGGTATGCACTTGGGATTCCCTTGGTGATTGGTTTTGTTTGGTATGTTGTCAAGTAGAAGAGTGGCTTCTATTAGGGGCCAGAGCCCAAAGAGGTAAATTGGATAACCTTCAGAGGTGGTTTAATCAAGTGATAACTAAATCAATGTACTTAGAAGTTAGGTAGTATTTCACATTAATTAAGATAATTGAGCCTCACTCATGGACGCAAGTGCTCGTATAGGATTGGGATAAGTGAGAAGGCCTGGAATGGCAAGGTCATCTATCTTGTCTTTACGAGAGGTATTTGATTCCGCATGAGTGACTATGGGTGTCCGGATTTGGTTGAGGCCACCAGGATAACCCATAGTGGGGGCCGGAGCCTATGAAGATTCATAGAGGATATCCCATGTCGAGCTATGTGATGACACTCTTTCTATGACAATAGTTGGTATGTGATTTTATGTGTATGGTCTTCTTATCATACTTGATCTGTTTTATTTCTGGAAGCAATGTGACTTATCTCAGTGATGTTGGAGTTGTACTTGTGTTATCCTTATGGTTGTATGGTTCATGTGATTGGTTGTGTCAGTGTGAGTTATCCTATGTCTAGGGTTGGATGGTCTTGTATAGGAATTCCTTGTTACTATCTCCTAGCACGAGGGGTGAGCCTTCAGGTGTCACATGGTTGGGTGGAACGTGCACCTTAATCCGTTGGGTCATCTTCTTGTTCGTGTGGATGAGATTTCTAGTTGGAGAGCTCGTGGGATCCAGTTTCTTTCATGCTTTATTCATTTCAGTCACTATTTTAATTTTATTACCCCTCATTTGTATCGAGGTGGAAGATGTAATTTGTAACCTTGTTTATTGGATTTACCTCATTCGGGGAATAAGAGTTGTAATCGTATTGTAAATGGTTGTTAATTGAAAACATGCAGTATCTCTTATGCTTTGGTGTAATTTATCATGTATGGAATGTATGTGTATTTAATTTGTTAAGTAATTCAATTTTATGGTTTCAATTCATGTTTCTTGTTTGATTTTTACAGTAATCTCAGTCTCGTAACCTTAGAGGTTGTTTCAATGGGTAGTGAACTTGCATGTTAATTGTACTTAAACAAAAAAAAAATTAATATGTTTGAGTAGTTAATTGCAACTTCCTCTAGGGTTGTGTGGTGGGGCATTACAAATACTAAGTAGAATACAGCACTGACTATCATTAAAACATCTAATAAGGATCTATCATATCTTAAAAATGATTACATTTCTTAGGTTAAATTATTAAAAATAATCATCATTAATAAACTAGACTACTTGAATAATATATTATAATAATACAAATTGCATTATATTATATATAATATTAATCTTAGGTCCAAATATAAAATATCAACCATTATCAACCATTTAACTATCTCAATACTCATTACTAACTCTTTGCTATTGCTATATCAATAGCTATCGAGGTAGGTATTGGCCATTATGTGGAACTTATTTCATTTACAACAACTCTCTCCAATAAATCTCCCCACACACCTATAGAGATTCAACATCGTCATTATTAAATTATTAATTACATACCATCTAAAATTTCACAAAAGCAACAAGCCTTGAAACTCATTTGCCAACTGCATCATTTTATTGTTTGATCATGACACAAAAATAAGAATCTTTATGATAATCTTCTTACATGAGCTTTCCAATCTAGCATCCACCAACTTGTCTTCCAAATCAACTACCACATTGGCAAGCATATCTACCTCTCTATTTGCTTCTCTGTATACATGTTGCATATGGAAGGCATCAAAATAATTTAGTAACTCCTAACAACACTACAAGAGATTGTTTAGTTTTCACTGCATGCTCTTACCACTATGAATAGCATTATTTTTTATCAATGAGTCTCCCTTTATTATTAATCTCTTTAGCCCAAGTTTAGTTCCCTCTTAAATGCCATATAACACTGTTTGAAATTTAACATCATTATTTATGCTAATAGGTATATTTTATATTGATATCCCCATCACAATGCTAGTATGGTTCCTAAAAATCCATCGTGCATCTGCTACACCTAGTTTTCTTCTAGATGTGTGCCATCAATATTCAATTTGACCCAACCTTCCTTTGATGGCTACCATTTCACATTAATTCTTTCATTTTTTTAAATTATCCCTAGAGGCTTCCCATAAATGTGGAAAAATTAGACATTTTATAGTATAGCATATTGTTCAAATTAACCTAAGATTTTCACAATCATTTTTTTTTTAAATTATTAAGTTTCTATTATTTTAGTTTTAAAATTATAAATACTATGAATAAAATAATTAATTTTAATAATATTTTGATAATCAAATTTTAAGATTATAATTAAAACTTATATTTAATGAACATTAAGAATCAAAGTGTAATAATATTTTTAAATAATTGTTGAATCAAAATCATTTACAAATATATCAAACTTAGTGATAAAACTACATTATTTTTCTTTATTCAATTATGCAATTGAAATCCTTTTACTTTAAAATATTATCCACGCAATATAATTAGTTTAATGAGTTTAGATTAATTTTTTATTAAATATTTTTTTTATAATGTATTAAATAAAAATTAGTTATTGAAAAATTGAGTGATATAAATTTTAGTGTTTATAAATTAGCTCTCAAAATTTTAAGATAAATATACAATTTATTTCTTAAAGTATTATTCTTTAATAACCTCTTAAAGTCTTAGTTTTACTTTAAAGCTTTTGAATTGTAGATGCAATTCTAGATTGAGTATTTTACTTTTAATAGCTTTTTAAGTCTTATTTTTTCTTTAATTTTTTTACATGCGATTATAGTAAAAATTTTATTTTCAATTTTTAAGTTAATTACATAATTTAAATTTATCTATTTTTGAATAAAGAGGGTTAAAATTTATTGCAACCAGAAAAACAGCAGTACAAAGCCATCAGGGTCCAATACAGGCACCCAAAGAAAACACCAGGAGACTCAAAACCCACAAAAAGTACAAAAAACATAAACAACCAAACCATCCACTCAAAGCATCAATCATCCATTTCCTCCAAGAGAAGACTCTCAAGATCATGGGAATAATTTTGGGATAACTACTCCCAACCTTCAACCTTCCATCCACCATTTTTCTCTAAAGCCCACTTGGCCAAATAATTAGCAAACCTATTCCACTCTTGAGGGATATGAATGAAGGAGACAAACTCTAACATAGAACTCAAACATAGAATATGTCTGACAATAGAAGAAAGTTTTCAATTAACCCCATCCAACTTCTACTCAGTCAACAAGTTGACCATGATTTGAGAATCTAAATCACAGATAACATTACGCCACCCAAGAGCACAAGCTCTCTCCATCGCAACCAGAATCACCAAACCTTTCATGAGGTTGTTGGAATGCTACCCCTTATGAATAGAAAAGAAGAAAATTTCCCTTCTTGAACTATCTCTTCTAATACCACCAATCCTAGCAGGCCCAGAATTTCCCCTTGAAGAACCATCAAAATTGATTTTTAAAACATCCCTCAGAGATGGGTCCATACACCATCCCTTTGAACCTTCATTTTTTCTTGACGCCCCCTTCTAACATAGAAAGAATCAAACGCCAAACAATGTAGGCCCAGATTATTCACAAGCTCTTCATCTCCCCTTTCCAAAGGATAAGACACTTCACACTTGGCTTCCACAGTCTCTTGTAGCATACTGCCAACCCTTTTCCAAACCTGTTGAATCATCAGGTTGTTGTCATGAAAAATCTTGTCATTCCTCTCAATCCAAATCTACCAAAGGATAAAGATGAGACCAATCTCTAAAAAAAATTGAAGGAAATAAGCTTTTGTTGAAGGCAAATAAGCTTTTGTTGAAGGCCTCCCCAGGCTATTCCAGAAATCAATTAGAGAAGAAGCATGAACACAAGGTTGCCTCCAGATACCCCACCAAAAGTGCCAGATAATCCTAGAGAAAGGACATCAAAAGAACAAGTGAGAAGAATTCTCCTTAGAGCAACCACAGAGAGCACAAACTGAAGGGCCTTGAAAACCACACTTGTGAAGATTATCCCAAGTTAAACATTTATTCCAGGAAAGCATACAAACAAAACAATTACACTTAGTCCAAGGAATTTTTTTCCACCAAGCAACTTCCAACCCCACATACTTCTGATAGATCAACTCCTAGTAGATGCTAGCCACTATGTAGACCCCCTTAGGGTCAGGGCTCCACACCAAACTATCCTTCTCCCTTATATAACTACAATCCCTACTAGCAAGAATATTACTTAACACAATCCTCTTCTAAACCCCCAACTGGCCACTCCCTAGGGTCCTTCTATCTAGACACTCCCACCAAGCCACAAAAATGACTAGATTTGAAGTCCTCAACCCGATCCCAACTAGCTTCTAGGAAACACTGACAAAGATCTTGTAGATGAGGATGACTAGACATGATTTGGGAGTAACCATCCCAAGATTCAAACCAAAAGAGAGCATCAATTCCCCTATTGAAAATCTAAAACAAACCATCATTGATCAACTTAGCTCCTTTCGTAAGAGTTCCCCAAATCACAGAGCCCTTACCCAAGAAAGGAAATCGAGGAACCTCCTCCTTCAACACTCCCTTCAGATAATTTTTGAAAATAATATTGGCCCAAACCTAATTTTGTTGAATGCACCATCTCCAATAAATCTTGGTAGATAAAGCCAAACTAGAAAGGCTAGCCTGGCGCAACCCAAGACCTCCCAGCTATTTTGGTCTACAAACAATTTTCTAATTCACAAAACTCTACTTTAAGGATGCCATGCTACCAGCCCAAAGAAATTTCCTAGCGAGAGAATCCAACTCTCTAATAAAAATTAAGGGAGCAACCTATAGCATACACCTATAATTAGGAAGATTCTACACCACCGACTTTAGAAGCAACACCCAACCCACAAGGCACAACTACTTGTGAGTCCAATTAATCACTTTTGCATGAAACTTTTTTAAAATATCCTACCAAGAACCTCTAGGAAAGGAACCCGAAGAAAGAGGAACGCAATGATAAATCAAAGGCAACTACCCAATCTAAAATATGAGTATACGAGCAATCCAACGTTGAATTGGTAGAGTGTTGAAGAAGAAAATAGGGGATTTACCTTTGTTGATTTGTTGTCCAAAAGCAGCAAGGTAAACATCCAAAACCTTGTGAAAGTTAGTAGCCTCACTAATCTTGGCCAAACCCATCAAAGCAGTATCATCCACAAATTGCAAGTGTGACTGAGGAGGTAGGCCATTACCCCAACTCCACCCATGGATCAAACCCTGATTAACATGTCTCTTAATGACCCTCCCAAAACCTTTAGCTAGGAGAATAAATAAATACAGAGACAGAGGATCCCCTTGATGAAGACCTCTAGAAGCCCTGAATAGGGGGGAAGGCTACCCATTAACCAACATAGAGAAGGAAGAAGACATGAAACAACTCATCACCCACGTAATCCACTGCTCAGCAAAACCAAAATCCCCAAGCACTTTCTACAAAAAGGCCATTTGACCCTATCATAGGCTTTTGCCATGTCTAGTTTGATAAACATAGATTTTTCCTTCAAGGTCTCCATAGAATGGATAGTCTCAACTGCAATAACCACACCATCCAATATTTTCCTATCAACCACAAAGCCTCCATGTTCCTTAGATACTAGCCTACTAATCCACCATTTTAGTCTTTTCGCAATCAACTTAGATAGAATCTTATAAACCACATTACAAAGGGCTATGGGCCTAAATAGACTCAGCCTATCCACCCCATCACACTTTGGAATAAGGGAAAATAAATTAGAGTTCAAATCCTTTAAGATTTGTTTATTCCCCTAAGATTCACGCACCACCTCTAATAAGTCCAAGTCAATGGTTTCCCAAAATTCTTGAAAGAACTCAATCAGAAACCCACCAGGACTAGGAGATTTTCCTTTCTTCATCTAAAAAACAATAGCCTCCAATTCCTCCAAATAAATATGTCTCAAAAGATGTTCATTCATTTACCTAGAGACCAAAGAAGGAATACATGCCAGAATATGATTTCCATCCTCCCCCACATCAAGGGAATCCTCCCTAAACAAAGAAGCAAAGTATTGAGAAGCCTCACCAGATATATCCCCACAAGAGGTCATATTTTCGCCCTTGAATTCACAAGATGATAAATAAAATTACCATGCCTCTTGGCCTTCATAGAGTTGAAGAAGAAAGCGGTTTTTCTATCCCCATCTTGCAACCAATCAACCTGCGCCTTTTGTTTCCAATAAATCTCCTCACACTACTCACACTCCTCCAAAGCTTTCAATTCCTTTGAATCCTCCATGAGAGAGTCCTCATATAGACCATGCTCCCTAATCCCATGAGTAATTGCATCCAAATTGTTCTGAGCAACAACCTTAGCATGAAAGATGTTTCCAAAACACTTCTTGTTCCATCTATTAAGTTGATACTTCACAAACTGTAGTTACCTGACAAAAGAATACATATATGTACCAAAAGAAGGTCTATTGTACAGCCACCACTCAGCCATGTTATCTTAGAGAGAGGAATCCTGCAACCACATGAGTTGAAACTTGAAAGAGGGATTATGAGCAACACTAGCCAGAGAAGTAGAAAACTTAAGAGGCCAATGGTCAAAGCCCCTCCAATCCAGAATCTCTAAATTGAAAGACCAAGAACCACCTATCCAAAAAAATGAGACTGAAAACCTATCAAGCCTCTTAGCAATACAGTCCTGACCATACTTCCTATTATTCTAGGTAAATTAACCATTTCCAAGTTTTATGTCAACCAAATTTAAATAGGAAATATTCTCTCTAAGAAGAAAGGAAGACGAATCCAACCTCAACATTCCACCCTTCTTTTCTTCCAACTCAGTAATAGAATTAAAATTAAAAGCAATAATCTAGGGATAAAGAGGATAAATACTCTAGATAAACCGAATATGAGACCATAGATGCTACTTACCAAGCATGTCAATAGGAGCATAGATGTTGGATAAAAGAACAATCTCTCTAAACTCCTAACTCATTGCAACTACATAAATAAAAGACTTACTAGTGATCCAAGAAGGAGGAAAAATCTTCATTTGGTTCCATAAGTAGGTCACACCCCCACCATTACCTTGTGCACCAATACACTGACCTTGGCCTTGTCACCTAAGTTTGGGCACTAGACTACTCATACACTCCACGAAAAATTTTAGTTTCCCAAATAAAGAACATATCAAGAGAATGACTTCACACCAAATCATGAACAACTTTTTGTTTAGGGCCACTAGTCAAGCCCCTCACATTCCATGAGATAATAATCATCTTTGAGAGGTAGAAAAGTGGGATTCAAGAGTTTTGATAGACCTAACTCAACCAACATTTCACCCATCATCTTAATTTTCTCCAAATCTTTCTTCCTCCTAGACTTGAGAGGTTTCTCGTTAACCCCTTTCTTTTCATTTTTTGGACGATCCCTAAAGGAAGAGAAGCTTTATTTCCTTTCTCTGACTCCGATGCCAACTTCTCTAGAGGGGGATTATTCTTGACCTCAAACATTTCCATAGCACTAGGCATCATAGGACTAGCTAGAGCCATGATGCTTAGATCAATATCCATTTGAGCAAGTGTAATGTCATCCTCATGCATGATCTGAATATCAACCAAATTATTACCCTCATAAACCTCCTCTAGAGCACTCTGATTTAGAAGAAATATACTATGGTTCACCTCCTGATGAATAAGATCATCGAAAACATCAAAACAATTAAAAACTTCTTCCTCCTACCGCTCCTTGAAATTTCTTTTTTTACCACAATTCCTATTGAGGTGCTTAACAAGAATAAAACCTTCTTTATCAGTCGCTTCACCCGGAATGGGAGCCTTTCGCATTTCCACCTTGGGAGGGTTATGGGGTGGCTAGTTCAAATGGGGATCCAAAGCCTGAACCCTAGAGAAACTCTTATGTAAGTGACCATACTCATGACACAACCAACATTGGAAGGTAAGAGTCTCATAATCCAGTTGTTGCACCCATGAAGAAGAACCCGTACAAATTTTCAAAGAATATGGAATAGGTTTTCTCAAATCTATTCCAACAAAAATATGTGCAAAATTCATTACCTTCTTATCATGTGTTTGCTAATATGGTCCCACTTGTTTTCTGAGCAATAGAGCAACCATATACAAAATGTCATTTCACCAAAATTCAACTAGGAACCTAGGAAGGCACACCCAGATAGGAACCCGATTCGAAAGATCCCCCGAAGGGTTGAAACCTGTGTGCCATGACTTGATAAACAAACCAATTTGATTATGAAAATAGGGACCTCCCTCAAAAACTCTATTACGATCATCCATGCAGTTGAAAATATCCATAAAAAAGTTCTTGTCCAACAACATCACCTCCATTTCATCCTCTAGGTTCCATGTTCATCTAGCCCAGGACTCAAAAAAGGAAGAGAGACACACATCCCCATGAACTTGCATAATAAAAAATTATTTTAATAATACTCAATATCACCTACAATGGACTCAAGTTTAATCACCAAAACTAGTCTATACTGGCTCCTCTCCAAACAACCATTGATTTTTTAGGATACGAGGGCCTCTAAATGTAGCCATCCCCTCCACCCCTGAAACTTTATACACAAAACTCTTCTTATCATTAAGCCTAGATGAAGAAATAGAATATGCATGCAACGATGCTAAAAATCCATAATGGGTTTAGAAACAAATTGCTTCACCTAAAGCTGATAAATGAAAACCATGAAAGCAAGAAAAACTTCCTTATAGCACCCTTGTACTCAAGAAACCTACAAGAAATGAGCAACAAGGCACAAAGAGAATGCATAATTTTCCAAAAAAAAAAACCCTAATGAAGAAAAAGCTCCACCCATGTTGAAACACCCCCCCACACACTAGTAAACACCCCACCCCACATGTGAATCCTCTGTTGAGCACCGATCTACACCTCCCATAAGCATGCAAAGAGAAACCTTTAACATGCAGAACGTGGCCTTCACAAGCCATGGGTATACACCACACACCCCCATGCTCTCATCGTTCTTCCCTTCCAATTTTAAATTATGCAAAGTAATTAGTATTATTTTTCTATTACACAATTAGTGAACATTAAACAAGATTGAAATTAAACCATTCACAATATTTGATATTTATGGTGTCTCTTGGTTGCATTTCTAGATAATGTCATTGCACTTTAAACTACACCATCTATCACCTAACATAGGTACAACAACAACAAATGTGACATCATCCCTATAATTCATCAAGGAGTAATAAGTAATCATTTTGATAGTAAATCCTAAAAATGGAAAATATTCATCGGATAACTAACATCAGTCTAACATTAAAAAGATGAATAAATTACTTTTAGTTTTATTTATTTTTATTGAGATAGAAAATTAAAGAACATTTTACTCAAGGGGAATACATTTGTTCTAGATTATTTTATTCATTTATAATGAAATTTGAAGAATACATTTTTTAATTAGATGTACAAATCTTAGTCAAAGTGACTAAGTAGTCAACTAGGAATATGATTAGAATTTATTAGTAAATAAGTTTTGGTTAATATGACTAAGTAATTAATGAATTGATGCTTCCCTTCAAGGGTAGTAGTCATAGAGGAGTTGTTTGGAGAAAAAGGCCCTACAAAGGTGTCATTCCCATATTTCTACACAAACATGAAACATGAACCAACAATTTTTTGCATAAAACAATATCCATTAAACTCTACCATAGTCAACATGATAGACTACCATATGTACATGTCAATATCGCACATGAAATGTCACCACAAGCATGTCATATGAGGCAAGGGAAGGGATAAGAAGAGTGGGTGTTGAGGAACACATTCTACACACATTCTAATGATAAGGGTAATCTAATTAAGGTGTAACATCCCTATGTAGGATGCCTCAAGGGAGGACTCCTTTAGGTGCATTCCCTCTATTTTTTCTAAGTGGAAGTGAAATGGTTGAGCCATCAAGATGAGACCTAGCTCCTATAAAGAACTAGTTCCTATCTAAGCAACATTATATTAAATTTGAAATGTTTAACTTGTTAACTCAAAGATTAAAAAAAACATTTAAATGTAATGTGATAATTAAATAAGAATCCTCTACAAAACAATCTTAATAATTAGCACACATGTACTAAATATAAATATTAGCCAAATAAACTTGTATGTATCTAAAAAAAACCACCCAACTAAACTTAAACAAAATTAAAACACAAGGTTTCCCAAATCCTTAATCGATATTTTAAAATTTCTCTAAAATTTTATTCTTGAAAATAAATTACCTTATAAATTAATTTTAGATTATATCTAATTAAGAATTAATCAATTTTGACTAAATAAATAAATCAATTTATCCAACTAATTAAAATAAGAATTTGTTTCACAAAAAATAATATAATACACATTAAATAAAATAAATTATAACATTAGATTGCTTCCACATTAATAAATTACAATTTCTCCTAAAAGTTGCACTACCTAAAAGTAAATAAAAATAATCTCACTTAAAGTGAATATAATTTTATTTAAACTCACTTAGTGGGCCCTAACCATTAGAACAACATTGGTAAACCCCCATTCCATCTTTAAAAGCACTCTCCCTTCTCTATTCCCCATTCTTGACTCAACACAAGTTGAGGAAAGGGCTAAAGGGTGAGGAAGGAAATCTCTAGCCAAGGCGATTAATAATCCCACTTCAGTTAAGCATATTTTATTTATTATGTTATTTTTCTTAATTATTTTCCTCCATTTATTTTAGTCTATTTTTTAAAAAAAATTGAAAATTATATTTCTTTGTAGTTTGAAAATATATATATTGAATAATCATGTTGTAAAGATTTTTACATATATATATTGTGTATATATTTATATACACATACACACATATATATTTGGCTTTAAAATATTGACTATATGTGAAATATATGCATGTTTAATGGAAAAATGGTCGTAATATGTACTACACACACACATGAACATATATGAAATCATGGGTTATGTTTTTATTTGTAAAAATGTTGTAGGTCAAATAATGATAGTTTGCAAGTCGCAATAAGTGTTAGAGTATTAAATCCAGGTGATATATAACAACATAGTGCTTGATGGAATTGTGGCCCTCCCTACAGTGTTGACCATTGTAGGGAAAGGGGATGAGGGTGGAGCCCCCATGCCACAACCTTTGGGAAGTGGAGTCTCCCCACCCCATGGTTACCATTGAAGCGGTTGTGGCTAGGGAAAAAAAATTGTTCCTTTTTTTTGTCTTATTTTTTAAATAAATGGTAACAAACTTTGTTTAAATCCACCACTATATATTTATATTATTTTTATATATTAACAAAATAATTTAGTTTGTGTGTGTGTATCTTATTTTTAAACATAAGTAAAGAAAACAAATAATGCATATATATTGAAGGTACATATATATACATATACAAATTTTACTTCCACCTAATATATACATAAATATTAAAATCTAATAAAGATGGCATATATGTATATATCCAAAATATTATCAACTAAATTATTTCTTCCTTTTTTTGGGGCACAAAATGAATAGGATGGAAGATTTTTTTTTTGCAACAATATACAATAGGAAATAATTTACATAAAAGAAACTATGTATTTTTTCTCTTTCTTTTCTTCGATAACAACGATATTGAAGACACACAAAAAATTTCACCTACATTTATATATAACCATCTATTACAAGGAAATTTTTAAATGAATCAACACATTCATATATCCAACCAATATAACACTTTCTTGAGTGAAATATTCATTTGGTAAACTCATTTTACAAGTAGACTCTATTCACAGTTCATATATTACAATAAATTGGATTGAAAATATAAAAGGCTTATTGAAACACAATATGAGGAAGTATATTTTCATCCCAATGGCACTGTAGTATGATGCAAGAGCATCCATGATTGACAGGCTATCATGCATCAACAAAAAGGAATTAAATTTAAATTTTCTTTTTTCAATTTTTGGTGAATGTTGAATTTCATATTTTATCTTATGAAATTCATATTTTTATGAGCATTTAGATGTTATTCCATGTTTTAAATTCAAATTTCAAGTTTGGAGTAAATTTGAAGAAGACAAGTTGGGTGGAGAAAATGGAGAATTTTCCTTGGAAGCAAAAAAGCTTGAAAAAGCAAAGTAGGTGTGGGTTTCTTGGAGGCTATTAATTTTATTTGTAACTCCATTTTTTTTTATACTACAAGGGTGTCCCCGTGACCCATCCCAGTGGCCTAGCAACCCATACATTGGGTACCTAGGGCAAGTTGGGGCAAGACTAGTCCCCTGCAGGTGAGATCCCTCACCCGTAAGAAGTCCCACCTCTTAAACCTAGGAATGGAGTTGAACCTGAGAGGTCAATGGGGAGAAAACCCACTACCCAAGCTAACTCAACTACCCATTTGGGCTATTTGTAACTCCAATTTTAAATTCCAAGACTCCTAAAAAAATAGGGAATTAGGAGGTGGATGCCCAAGTTGGGAAAAGCTTATTTTTGCTTTCATGGAAAAATATAGAAAGCCATTAAATCACTACTGACCATTCACAGCATATTTTTATTAAATTTGATCAATGCAAATTAATTTAATGGAGAGTTACAAGAGATGGGCGTGGGTTTTTGAAGTGGGGTTTGAAATGACAAGAAATTCAAATGAAATGCACTCACATTTCATTTGGGGGTGGTTTGGAATTGTTTAATGAAAAAATAATCTTATTTTTTGAAATAAGCTTTCCAAAATACAAGAAAAGTGAGGAGAAGGGTGTGCATACCTCCAAGAAGGGTGTTTGGAAGGTGTTGTTGCATATTGAAGGGTGTGATTGTTGAGAGTGGTTTATTGTTGCGGGTGCTAGAGAGAAGCTTTGTTTCAAAGCTTTGATTTGCTAATTGCATATCGTTTTTATGGTATTTACTAGGGGTTTTGTGAAGGATTTTTTGTAGACAATTATCTTTTGAATTCATTGTAATTTTATTTTCCAAATTAATAGAAAATAGTATTGGGATTGTTGTGAAAATTTGTGGATAGAGGCACTGGAAGGAATTTATGTTGTAAGGGTTTAATTTGTTGCTGCAAATATTTTATATTTGGGTTTTTTCCTAAGTCTTGCAAGGGCTTGTAGCAGCCCATTGTCCTCTTGGACTGATTGTAATCCCATTTGCATAATTTAATTAAGTTTGAAGTTGTTGGTTGTAAGTTGCAAACCAAAGAACAAAATTGTTGCAAGAAAATATTTCCTATGAAGAAGTGTTTTCCAGTGATTTTAGTGTGAGCTATTTAAATTAATTTCCATTGAAGAATTTATTTTAATTAGCTCCATACATTATAGTACTCCAATAACTCCACCAAAACATACCTATAAATGAGATTTATAACAAGGCCAACGGAATTTTTACCTCCCAACTGTTAGGATTTCTCACAAGCCCACCCTCGAGTTAGAAAACCCATAAGGAAACAAGGTACATCACAAAAAAATAATCATTAATACACATTTTTCTATCCATGGAGACAAATAAAAATGTCACCTTCACAAGGTGCATTGAAGGGGGAAGAGAGAGGAATCTCTCTAATGGGGATGTACAAGTATCATAACCAAAATTGTCATATGAGTGACTCCCTCAAGGAATTTTAATAAATTCAAATACTTCACAACCCTTCAAATATATATCATCATTTCTTCACAAATATCACCAAAAAAGAAAGGGTACTCATACCCACAATCTCTCCTTATAAAGGAGGAAATAGACCATCCTCTTGGAGGTTGTACACCTCCCTCATCCCACACATGGGTTTATCTCATCAATTTGAGAGATCCTAACCCTTCACATTCCAATCCCAACCAAAATAAAGAAGACTCAACAAGATAACACTTACAATATTTGTATTAACATATACTAAGAGGAAGATCCAACCTCAATAAATTTTTGAGGATGGAAATAGCTTGACGGATCTTCTCCAAAGCTCTCCAAGTCCTTCCACAAGATTTTCCCAAAACTACCAAGAGAAAAATTTCTAAAAGATGGAATTAAAAATGAAAAGAGAAACCATACAAAAACTCCAATAAGTGTGAGAAATGGGTTTCATGCCACCTTTCCTATTTAAATATGCAAGTGATACATGGATCCCAATCACCCCTTATCCCCTTTCTCAACAAACCCTAAGGGTAGGTGGTCCCCATAAATTCTCACACATGTGTGAATATTAGGATAAAAGGTGTACTTGTGTACACTCTTTCACAAGGGGGTTCCTTGTGATGTTCTCACATGTGTGAGATCTTGGGAAGCCCCATGCATAAACTTGAGAAAGTGGGTTTGAAAGTGACAAGTCATGTGCCTTCACCCACAAGCTTCAATTTCATCAGTTGCTTCCCAAGGGATTTTAGAAGGTTCAAATCAAGACCAAATCCCAAGGTTTGGATCTTAAAAGATACCCAACCCATAGGGGGTTGATCTAAGGACCTAAAATCACTCAAAAAGAGTAGGAGAAGACACTTTAAGGCCTTTTAAAATCCCATTGAAAATTAAATGTGAGTTTGGAAAATAAGGATGTCACTTGGCCTAAGTACAACTCATACAAACATTATAACACTTGAAAAAAAATGTTTACAACATGAAAGACTTCACTTTACAAAAAATATTAATTTTAAATACCTTAATCCCCATCTCGGACTAAGGTGAAGGTCTCACTAGGAATCCCAAGACTAGGGTTTCCTTATGGACCTCCAATTTTCATTAGCTATAGAAATTTGCATGCACACTAAAAGGAAAACATTAATATGTCCAATACACTAGTTAAAGGAATATTGATTTAAAAGCATACATAATAACACACGTAAAAATAATCCAATTCTTCATCTGTACAATGAAATTAAAAAATAAAAGACAATAAAGACCCGAATGAATAAACAAATAAATAAAATTAATTTCCTACAAACCTCAAATAAGTATTGATTTCACCTCATTTGGATGTGGATGTTACTCAAAAACATAACACCAATTTTATTTCTTATAGGTTTTGACAAAATAAACTTGCATAAGACTTGATACTATATGAAATCGATGAATGAATGACTAAATTTATAGAATTTCTAAGGAAAAACCTACTAGGAGATGAGGATGAGACCAAGAACCTGAATTAACTAGACTATTTGTGGAATCAACTCGATTGTTACATAGAAAATTTATATTTTGAATTAACAAGAAGATAATATTGAATAATTTTATTTAATAATTGGATAAATGTGAGGAATAAGATTCCATTCAAACACAAATTTGATTGAAGAATGTAGAGGAAGATTTTAAAATCAGATGGAGTAAATTGATGGGTGATGAAGAAGTTTCTAAAATGAGTTAGAGTTAATTTATCAGTGATGAAGGAGTTGACTAATGGATGAAAATGGAATTTATTTATAAAAAATATTTCTCAATAATTAAATGGATAAATGGGTATTATTAATTAATACATGAAAATTAATGATGGTAATAAGGTGATGAATATATCATGATTAATTAATTATTAATAAATGATAATTGATTGATAAATGATGATGATAATGATTAAAGGTTGATGCTAAGATGAATATTTTTAGTTTCTACATGTTCCCCTATTTGAAGTTGTAAGATAGGGGGACCACCACGTGCTTGGCCCCAAGTCACGAAGGGCCAAGATTCAAAAGGCTTCCCTAACTTACCTCATCTAAACAAGGTGTTAGCATATGAGGATGAGAATGATGAGGATTATAAAGTCCTACAACCACTTTGCAATCCCAAGATTTGAAATGAGGCTAGGTGAGCTAGTTTTTGAGCTCAACACTATATCTTGGATAGTTCTCGGTCTGACGATGAGAGTGTAGTTCTGGGATGACAGCGCGATGCACTAGCATCTCTCAGGTGAGTTGGCATTTGTACGACCAGAGGACCAAAAGTACAACGTGAACTATCAAAAAACAAGCTAGCAACCTAGCTAATGACTTATAAAGGAGAAAAACAACACTATGAAATACGAGAAGTACAAACAAAGGTGATAAAATAAATATACCAAAGCTAGGGTGACAAAGATGATTTCGTAGAAGAGCCTATTTTCCAGCTAGCTCCACAAAGCACGTACACCTACACATAGAAAGAGAGGAGAATTTTGGGTGGTTGTATAGGGGCCTACCTCAGTCAGACCCCTATTTAGGTGTTTCCACCTCCATGGAAAACCAAGAAAGCGAGATAAAGAGAACAATATAGAAAAAGCACTAAAGCACTACAAAACAGTAAAGTGCTAACTCAACCAAGTGATAGAAGGAAGGAAAGGGAATCTTACCACCTCCACCAAGAGCACTCAAGGATGCTTGGGGGAGAAAATGAGAGTATGCAAGCCTCTACTACAATGGTGTTTCATTCCCAACATGCTCTACCAAAGTGATGGAGTGTTGTGTTTGTTGCAATGGAGTGCAAGAATGTTGCTTGAAAGCTTGAGAGTGAGTGCAAGAGTGAAATTGAAGGCTTGAAGTTGTGAAGGAGATTTCTTGAGTGCTTAGAGGATTGAAATGCTTGTTAAAGCTTGACAGTGAGTGCAAGAGTGAAATTGAAGGCTTGAAGTTGTGAAGGAGATTTCTTGAGTGCTTAGAGGATTGAAATGCTTGTTCAAGGAATGAATTTGAAGAAGGGATGGAGAAAAAAAACCATATTCGGGTCGTTCGTCCGAAGGGGGCGTTACAACTTGACTCCCAATGAGAAGTGTAACGCCTCTGCAGGTTCAGCTGTAGGAATCTGCTAGGGATGTAAGTGTGTCGCGTGGACATCTGCACACCATGTGGGCATCGCTAACAAAAACACCTCCACCGACGCTCAAAATAGGTACCAAGTGGGATGCAAGCAGCGGGCTTAGGTGGAATTAAGCCTTTGAACTTGGTTTTCTAAAGTGGAAAGGGACAAAAGGGGAATTTACACATAGGGTGTAAATTCACTCCTATACATTTTTCCTCCACTTTAGTGAGCACAATTACTAGTGAGTGCTCGGTAAAGTAGATCAAGGAAGGAGTAAGGTTAGAGGTGTATACCTGAACCGTCAAGGAAGTAGACCACGATAAGGTTAGAGATGTATACCTGAATCATCAAGGAAGTAGACCATGATCTGGCGTACCTAAAGGTGCAGGGCAAGCAAAGGACTCCATAGCTGCTCAGAACTATGAAGTTGAAAATAAAGTGCATTATAGGCTCTCAATCATGTAAGAAAGGTGTCCACCAAAAACTCTAGCATGGAAGAAACCCAAAGGAAGCATCATACAGCCTCTCAGACCTATAGGGAAGGTATCCCCCAAAAACTCTAGCATGGAGGAAACCTAAAGGAAGCGCCTTACAGGCTCTCAGACCTACAAGGTATCCCCCAAAAACTCTAGCATGGAGGAAACCTGAGAAAGTAGACTCCATAGAGTCAAGAAGTGGCCACGTAGGCGAGTAAGTGGACAGTCATGCAGACCGTCAATAATTAGGAAGTCTTTCAAAGGGGTCCCTCAAGAACCCTTCAAAAGAAGAGGGGTACACTCAAGGGACGCGCTATTTGAAAAGCAAGGTCTAGTTAGGCTGCCCCCAAGCTAGACATGAATGACTTCACTCAAGATAAGATCTTTCAAAGGGGCTCCCTTGGGAACCCACCATGAAGAAGGGGGTCCACTCAAGGGATGCACAATTCAAAAGCAGATGTTTTCTTTCTCAGGGTGATCCATCATCAAGGGATCCTTTCGAAAGATGTTCACTTCATTAAGGAATTCAAAAGGAAGAATATGCCCGCACACAAAGGGAAGGTAAAATTTGTTCCCGCTTCGAAGGGAGGTTTCCAATTCCTTTCATTATGAACCCGTGATGAAGGAAACATGTTTCATTAGGGTCCCAAGTTGAGAATGTGATTCTGCATAAAGGTTTGTGAAGATTTTCGAGAAAAGATTCGTTGGCAATGAATATGTTTTCTGAAAATCAAAATGTTGAAGAAGCGGCATTGTCACACATAAGAGGGACAACTCAAGCAAAGAAGAGAGTAAGATAAAGATAAATCAAAAAGAAAGAAGACACAAACAAAGGGCACATGGGTAGCTTGATATTTCGGGGTCAGAACTGATCATAAATATATATAAATATGTATAGTAATAGTATATAAATGAACTTTCATCAACCCCCTACTTTATCATACCATGTGAAGAATGCACGAGAAGACAAAGTAAAAATAAAAAATTGGGTCAACATGGAAGGGAAGCCTAAATGCCCCCAATGCTTTGCATCATCCCCAATTTATCGAAAATCAAGCACAAACATGGAAGAATGATGATACAAGTAGAAGAAGGTTTACGACACAAAAACCATGCTTGTATCTAAGCACCAACAAGGGTGACGAGGTTCATCCAGGCACACATAGCATGATCATGGGGGAACACATCACAAAACACACACACATACAAAAGATCAAGAAGAGGCCTCCTCCTAACACTGATCAGCCAAGAGGTCATTCGCTTCCCACTCTAGATCATCGTAGGGGGAAGGAGTATGAGCCTATAGTGGTGGGATGTTAAGAGGAGCATCTGGCCCTCTCGCAACAAGGGCCTAGGAAGAGGGCCCCTCGAGGTCCTCTCCACTGAGCTCTTGTGGAGCTAAGGTCAGTGACTTTGCGAAGATCACTGACAAGGCTGAAACTTCATCCACAGAGTTAAACATGCACCCCATAGGAGCATCATGTCTCACTTCAGTGGATGAGGTAGGCTGCACCTAAGAGTCACTATTAGGCTCGCCGAATGACTCGAGAGTAGTGATAAACTCAGAAGAAGTTGGGATTGGTTCTGTCACCAAGATAGAACAAGTCAACACAGGGCCACCTTGCAGAAAAGGCGGGCTCCTCTTACATCTTTCACTGATAGAAGGACCACACTCCACATTTTTCTTTGTTAGAGGAGATGAACTCCCCACATACAAGGCTAGAGAAGTGAAGGAAGAGGAGGAAAGAACCATAGTGGATACAACTGAGGTATTAATCATATCCATGGGCTTTGGGAAAGGCTGGATATCCAAAATGGACATTAGCAAAGGTGGCTCTACCAAAGGAGTGATGAACACCTATACCCCCTTGGGGTTAGGCACATTCACACTTGTAGTGGAAGCCAGAAGTGGTGTAGGACTAGGCTAAATAAAAAAAGAAGGAAGGGAAGAGGGAAACACTACAAGATGCCCTGAAGCAGGGGTGGTCATCTCTTCCTCCTTCCTTTGTGAGGCAGTCTGCTCAGCTAAGAGAGCCTTTCACCGATGCTTACGCTTGCGTGTAAGGTGGTTTCTTCAACTCTTGGAGCCAAAGGTCAGAGGCTACGAAGGAATAGGAGGCTCCTACTCAACCATGGGAACATCCACTATGGTCATTTCCAGTGGAGGAATGAGATCCTGAATGGGAGCAGAAGGAACAAGTTGAGGAGCGGCAGGAGTAGTTGGCTCAAGAGCCTCAGCAGTGGGCCTCTTCCTATTCAATGTCTTAGGAGAAAGAGCGGTAGGAGGCCGCGAAGGTTGAGACAAAGAGGAATCTCCATGGGATACCTTCTTCTTGTTATACCAAACAGGTCTAGGCTCCATCGATAGAATAGGAAGTTCGAACGTAGGACGCTTAGGCTTTCGCCAAGCGAGCACCATAGGATTCTCCTATAGACGAGGAGAAAACCCTGATGGTACCACAACAGAGTGAGAAGAAGCATCAGACTGACCAGTGGAAGAGGAAGAAGGAGAATCATGAGACTGCTTCTCTTCTTCCTTCCTTTGTGCCTTAGCGGCATCGTTGTCAGCTTTTAAACAAGACCTATGTGAAACAGCATAAGGTGAGGGAGGGTATCTCACTTTCGTCCTCAGGTGCCCTTTCCTATAATTTTGATATGTCTGGTGAAAAAGGTCCATCCTAGGTGAGAGAGGACCAACAGGTGTAGGCCAAGAGTAGTCCAAGGAGTAGCTACCATGAGCAACCGGTGGTCTATAACCGGTGTCGTGGATTATGTGTACAAAACCCCCATGGATAAATTTTAAACATTTATGCACTACCGAGGGTACCGCATTCATTGGGATACCCAATTTCACCCTAAAGAGCTTAGACCTAAGGATTATTTCAAGCAAGAGGTTCACAAACTTAGGTCCCACTAGGACCGATAGGACAATACTACCTAAAGGGGGCACAGAAAGACCATCATGTGTGTAGATGGTACTCACAGGTGCATCATACACATCTTTATGTAAGAAATTAATTAGCATGATCTCCTCAATTATGATGTTTACTTGTGGCATCAAATCAATGAGAAAACCCGATACGATGTTTTTTTTAATCCGTGTGGGGATGTAGAGAGGAGTGGTTCCCTATTGAAGCCCATCTGCAGGTCCTTTGAAGTGAAGGTTATAATAGTACCACTGTCCACAGGCTGCGAAAAGGGGATAGGCTAATGCTGGAAGGAGGACATTACACACACTAGAAAATACTTTCATAGAGTCCCTAAAGGTAACAAGATAAAATCATGGCCCGATTAAGGTTTTGTTATGCAATACCTTTGGAACCTTCCAACTATGCCAACTAGGGGTCATAGGTTGGGTTGTAAGGCGATATCCTTACAACACTCGCACCTACAACACTCCTAGAGTATGAGGAAAGGAGCTATCAGTATCACAAAAATGGAACCCAAATGGTTCATGTTAGGTTCACCAAAATGTAAGATAGGGGGACCACCACGTGCAAGGCCCCAGGTCATGAAGGGCCAAGATGCGGAAGGTTTCCCTAACTTACCTTAGCTAAACGGGGTGTTAGCATATGAGGATGAGAATGATGAGGATTATAAAGTCCTACAACCACTCTGCAATCCCGAGATTCAAAATGAGGGTAGGAAAGTTGGTTTTCAAGCTCAACACTGTATCTCAAATCGTTCTTTATATGAGGACGAGAGCGCAGTTTCAGGACGACAGCGTAGCGCACTCGTGTCTCTCAGGTGCGCTAGTGTCTGTATGACCAGAGGACCGAAAGTACAACATGAACTATCAAAAAAAAGCTAGCAGTCTAGTTAATGACTTCTAAAAGAGAAAAACAACACTATGAAATACAAGAAGTACAAACAAAGGTGATAAAGTAAATATACCAAAGCTAGGGTGACGAAGATGATTTCGTAGAAGAGCCTATTCGCCAGCTAGCTCCACAAAGCACATACACCTACACATAGAAAGAGAGGAGAATTTTGGGTGGCTATATAGGGGCCTGCCTCAGTCAAACCCCCATTTAGGTGTTTCCACCTCCATGGACAGCCAAGAAAGCGAGATAAAGAGAACAATATAGCAAAAGCACTAAAGCACTACAAAATAGTAAAGTGCTAACTCAACCAAGTGATAGAAGGAAGGAAAGGGAAGCTTACCACCTCCACCAAGAGCACTCAAGGCTACTTGGGGGAGAAAATGAGAGTACTCAAGCCTTTGTTGCAATGGTGTTTCATTCCCAACTTGCTCTACCAAAGTGATGGAGTGTTGTTTTTGCTACAATGGAGTTCAAGAATGCTACTTGAAAGCTTGAGAGTGAGTGCAAGAGTGTGAAGTTGAAGGCTTGAAGTTGTGAAGGAGATTGCTTGAGTCCTTAAAGGATTGAAATGCTTGTTCAAGGAATGAATTTGAAGAAGGGATGGATAAAAATGGCCATATTTGTGTCGGTCGGCCAAAGGGGGCATTACAACTTGACTCCCAATGAGAAGTGTAATTCCTCTACAGGTTCAATCATAGGAATCTGCCAAGGATGTACACACACCGCGTCAATGTCTGCGTGTTGTGTGGGCATCCCTGACAGAAAATGCCTCTACCGACACTCAAAATAGGTGCCAAGTGGGATGCAAGTAGCAGGCTTAGGTGGAATTAAGCCTCCGAACTTGGTTTTCTAAAGTGGAAAGGGACAAAAGGGAAATTTACACATAGGGTGTAAATTCACTCTTATACAAAAGAAATGTTCGAAGTAACATTGTTTCAAAGAAAATAAAAGTAGTTAAGAAGAAAAATTAGAACAAATGAAAATGTTTCCATGCCCTAATCAGGTAAGAAATGAAAATTTTAGAAAAGTGAGGTGATTGATGCCCCCTCGAGAGATTATGTGTGCATAAACTGCATGGGTGATCTCTCAAAAGAAGAGAAGATGAAGAAATAAATATCAAATGAAAGATGGAAATGATAAAATAAAAACATTAAAATATGGATGCAAGAAACATGAATATAGATTAAATGATGATGATGCATTATGCTAACTTTGGTTTGAGAAACCTTTATTTAATATAACAATGGATGTTATGCACAAGGGTATATAAGACCAAAATGATAATGTATCCAATGCATGGACTAACTCTCAATAAAACAATAGACAAGAGGATGTCCCAATACTCACAAGGAATATAATGCTCTTGGTGGGTTTGTCATGAGACAACCATCAAACATAGCACATAGAAACAATATACCTTGCCCCAACATATACAATTCAAAGCACAACATGATATGAAATGAGCATGGTGACCTTGAGTAGGAATAGTATGGATCAAATTATAAGTCAAAATAAAGATCAAAAGATTGAAAAGATAAACCAAATAAAAAGATAAGCAACTTTCAACTAACATAAAATAGTACTATGTTATGCCAAAGTGTGGAAAGGAATAAAGGATGGATTTGGATCATGCCTAGATAAGGGAAGGAAACATCTCATAATACAAATATTTGGTTTTGAAAAAGAAACATCTCATTTTAGACAAGTAATTAATGATAAGGAAAAAAATTCATGATGGAAAAGGATGGAAACAATTGTATGTTATCGAGTTTGATGTAGATCTCTAAGGTTTGACATTAAAAGTTCATGTCTCAAGTGTGTTGTTTGAAGGTTTGAGAGAACATGTTTATGTTTGGTGTTTGTTTATGTTTATAGATTGAGTGGCATGTTTGGAATAGTTTATACTATAAGGACGATGACAAATAAAAATTATTGAAAAATACATACAAGCAACAAAGCAAGCAAGCATGCACAACAATACCAAGACAAACATGATTTTTCCCCTAGTCAATCTAAAAAATTATTGATTGATGATGATTCTGAAGATGAAAATTTTGTTGAAATGGAAATGATTCATCATACAAATAATGTGAGGATTGGGAAAGATATTTCCCAATATTGATAATGTAACTAAAAATTATCAAGGTTTATAGCAAGGTTGGGAACAAAACCAAGGAATATTTTAGATGATGCACTAGATTGCATAGCAAGACTACATGGATTAGGATTATTGCATTTGGATGGATTATTTTTAGGACTGGATGGGTTGTGGAGGGATATTTGGATATGTGGATTAGAATTTTGAAACAAATGACAGTGGAGAATCAAGTCTTGCGATAAGGATAATAGATTGCTTAGGTAGATTATGGGAGGATGATTAAGTGGGGGATAGGAGACATGAGGATTATTGAATGGATGATTTAGGATGTGATCTCCATGGAATATCTCACATAGTAATAACCTATTTTCTCAAAGATGTATTTTTTAATAGTACTATGTAGGCGATGGCATGATAGTAGATGGTGCATGGCTAAAGGATGTATATTTCAAGAGCTTTCCAAAGCATGTTTTAAGTTTGTGCCTCAGTTTCTTATCAAGATCAAGGTGGGTAGGAAAGATGAATAATAATGTCATGACATAAGATATGATGGATGAGAAAATTTTCTCCCAAGAGTGTTGGAACATAGATAATTAGTTTTATGCATGATGCATGTTTATCAAGTTTTCATCCTCGTACTTATACAAATCACCATAAAAATGGTCTTCACTATTTGATGAATTATTTTTCTTTAATTTTTTATTTTTTATTGTCATCCATGGCACATGTTTTCTAGGTTTTCATCATAGTTACTACCCCAAGGCACCATAGAAATGGTTTTCACCAAAGGGTCATTTTTCTCTTTACTTATTTTTTTGGTATTTTTTTATTTTTTCCATTTTTTTAGTATTTTTTGGATGGTATTGATATTCATATGGTCACTAACTATTATGGTCCATTTGATGGTTTTTATTTAGATTATGGTATCATGATATACCAATAGTCACGTATGTGGAGGAGTTTTCTTGTTTGGAACATGGCACCGGTTTACAACGCATGGATGTTATAGTGATCCTTGTTGATACTAGAGCTAGCCTTATCCAAATATATAATCTTGATAGATTACCATGAGAATCCTTTTGATAAAGTATTGCTACCAAGATACAGTGGATTTTTGAAGTAGGATTTTTGGACTTTATGCAAGATGTTGTATTTGTGATGAAGAATGGTGAATGTGGATGGGTTATTTATAATTTTAGATATAGGATTTTTATTTTTCCAAACTTAGGATGGTGGATAAAGGATTTTATATTTTGGATTAGGATTAGGATTATGTTTGCAACCAGCACTCTTATACATCTTGTTTGGTGGGATTGATGACCATTTTGAAGAAGGTAGACACTTGTTATATGAAGGAGATCTCTTTTTTATGTGAATCCATATTTTGATTGACTATTGGATTTGGATTCTTTGCTTTGGTTGATCCAATTTTATTTAGGATCCATTTTTATTTCATTTTTCTACTTGGATTTTGGATTCAATGAATTTAAACATTTGATCTTTTCCTTTTGATTTGTAAGGATTTTGTTTTTTGTTCCAATTGATGATCTTAAGGATTTTAGAACAAATGGTTTATGGTGTGGAAGGGAGGAATGTTTACAACAATCTTATGACAAGGACTACACATGGCCCCTACTTTGATGTTTGTATTGGATGAAGTTTCCCCTAGTATTGTGGAGGTATCACTAACATCATTAGTTTTGTTGACCAATGAATACTCGAGTTCTTGATATCTAGGATTTGCATATAATTATATTGGTTTTAAAATTCCTTGTTCATGTAGGCCTAATCATCTTCCTTGATACTGCATGATTTGAATAATTCTATTTGAAATGATGTATTTATTATTTTTGAAGCAATATGCTCACCCATCATTGTGTATTTGAAAACCATCAATATTTGGTATTTTCTCTTCTACGAGAAATTCTATGTTAACAAAATTGGGTGATCCCAATTCATAGGATATTGGGAATTTATCCTTGGTCATCCTTGTTGTCTCTTGATTAACTGGGTGTTGATGTGATTCATATTAGCTTATTTATCTTCTTTTCTAATGTGATCCATGTTATTTTTTTATTTATCTATGTGTCCAAGGGAGGCAAGTGTCTCATCCTAGGAAATGGATGTTGTGGGATTTTGGATAGAATCAACATCAATTATGTGATTGTGAATGGGATAAAGGTGGATGAGGGGATCATCTTTTATTTCTCAATCAATGGAAGGATCTTGATCAAATATTGACTCATCTTTTATGTCATGATCATCTATAGGGAATTCTTGGATGTAATTAGAGATAGGATATTGATCAAAGATTGGATTATCATGAATATCATAATCATAGATGGGATCTTGATCAAAGGTCATATTATCATGGAAATCAAAGATATCAAATGGAGTGTAAGATGGAATTTTATATTTTTCATGGATAGGATGTTGACTTTAGATATGTCATGTTTGGGCATGCTTTTGACCAAGTTTATATTGGAAAATGCAAATTTATTTAGATGATATGAGGGAGGCTTGGAAAAAAAAATCTAGCAATTAGTACGTGAAGGGACTCTTTGAGTAGAGCAAAAGGATTGAATGAGGATCATTTATGCACTTATGGATACTAGAATTAATGGATATGAGGTATGTGATCGGTTTGGGACTAAGGACTACATATTCAATGAAATGTTTAGATGGTGTAGGAATGGTGATCTAGTGTGATATAATTTCCTTCTTTATGAATTGGAATTTAAGATCCATTACTATTAGTCCTTGGAAAAATCCCTAGATGTGTTTTTATTAGATGATTTTTTAGATTTGGATGGAGTAGATTGCAACGGTTTAGTGTTCAAAGGATTAGGATAAGGGGTGGAAGCTATTAAAAAAAATGGTGTTGGCGATGAGAATTTGGGATATGGTTGAGAGATGGGGATTAGATAAATGGATTAGCATTAAGGAAAGCATAGAATGAAAGATGGGTTTCCCTTATCAAAGGTAGGAGAAGGAGTACCAATGGATTTTTTTGGGGATTGATAGTATGTCTTATGCTAACTAATTCTTGATATTGAGGATAGATGGATGGGTGACTAAATCTTGTGGTATCTTGGTATTGAGGGTGGATGGATGGGTAACTAGATATTATGGTTTGTTGATATGGACGATAGATAGATGGGTGACTAATGTTTGTGGTTTATTGGTATGGATGGTAGATGGATGGATGACTAAGGATAGTGGTTTATTGGTATTGATGGTACATGGATGGATCACACTTGCTTAATGAAATATACTATAAGGTTTTATCATCATAGGGATCATACTCCTGGTGATCCAAAAGACTCTCATTATCATCATAGGGGTCATACTTTGGTTGATCAACAAGAATCAAATCATCATCATCAAAGAATGGGTTTTTAGTTTGGCTAAGGATATTATCAATGTAATATGAAGGCATGGTTATGAATTTGGATTAGGATGGGTAGTGGGATGATTTGGATGGATAATTTTGTGGAGTTTGGTTTTGTATGCAAAGGATGGTTGTTTTGGTGGATAATGATTGGATTCTAAACCCTAGTGAAAAGTAAA
This sequence comes from Sequoia sempervirens, assembly GCA_007258455.2. NCBI lineage: Eukaryota > Viridiplantae > Streptophyta > Pinopsida > Cupressales > Cupressaceae > Sequoia > Sequoia sempervirens. Next base: position 169,021 of record VDFB02355613.1, on the reverse strand, counting down.
TACAAGCAATCAATGAATATTTTTTTATCTTTCAATTTTCAATTTAAAAAAAAATTAACTTATACTAAAAAGAAGATAGAAGATTAAAAAATAGCTCAAAATATAAGGTCCTCATTTGGATTCAAGTGGGGAGGTTCTAATCTAACAATGGAAAGCAAAGAAGACACATGAACAATCCTAGAATTAATTAGGTGAGAGTGACTCATAGTGTGGGCCCACAATGGAAATTAATCCACTAATACTAGTTATCTACCTATGAGGGATAGCTAAGGATAGTCATGTACATGTGAAAACTATTGCAAGAATAGAAAAAGGAATGAAAGTGTTGTCATTGATGTCACCTGGTCAACTAGTTATCTACTAGTTGTTGTTGGTTGTATGTGTTGAGGATATTGATAAAATTGTATTAAAGAAAGATTGTAGGTATTCAGTTGTTGCTCTAGTACTTGTCCCTATGGTTGAGTGGTTTAGATATGTTGGTCATGGTTGTTGAAGGTTGCTATATCAATATTTTTGGCTATTGGTTCATTGTGAAGTTCAAGTTGTATTCACTAGTTATGAACTATGTTTTTTTGTGTTTTGGCTAAGGTCTTGGAGAAAAGTTGTTGGTCTGGATTTCTCTTTGATGAAGTCTTTTAACTTGTGGTTCTAGAGTTAAGATGTTCTAGTTGCATTGAAGATATTTTTGGTTTATGGAAGTTTCAAGCTTAATTGTTCTATGTGTTTACACTGGTTTCGTCGACAGTGTGTTAAGCACTATCTTCAAAGTTTATGAAGCGTGTTGGATCTATTTTGGGTCTCAGTGAAGCATGTGTTTGGTTCACCCTCATTCTAATTCCACCCTAGGATGTTTGGCACTGACCTAATTTGAATTTGAAGTTGGATGGGTGAATTTGTATCTTTTTCAAGGTTGGAGATAGTATAAATACATGATGAGTTGGTAATGGAAAATATACATAAGAAAAGAAGGAAGATAATTGAAAGAGCAGACAGGAATTTGGTGTTCTTCAGAAAGTGTGTGGTAGATCAGTGTGAAGCTTAATGTTGAGTTTCTGGATGTAGTGAGCAAAAGGTGAAATCTATCATAAATGCAAGTTGATCAAGTGATTGTGGTGGAATCCTTTGTTACATTGGGATTGTTGTCTCTCTGTAACAAGTATTCTTTATCTTCTTTGTATCTTTGTGGCAGTGAGCCCTCTAGGTTGTATCCATGTTGGATAGTGAGTCCTTATCTCAGGAAGTGAGCCTTTTGTAATTGGTTTTGATATTCTCTATAGTGTGAGTTAATCCTCACTGTGTTTTTTCCCTCATTGGGTTTTCCACATAAATCTGGTTTTATTTTGTTTATGTGCTGGATTTGAGTTTTTGCATTGGCATTTGATGATTAATCATTTAATCAGTTTATGTATTAGTTTCGGTAATTGAATTGAAGGTTAAAATTTGTGACAACTGATTCACACCCCCTCAGTTGTCCTATTCAATAATTGATATCAGAGCTTGGTTCCTTGGTGAAGATCTTAACCACTTGAGGTAGGTCTAGGATGGCTAGAAATATGGTCTTTGATTATCCGAGGTTTGATGGAACTAATTATTATATCTGGAAAGTATTGATGGAAGAATATCTGGAGTATTACAGATATGATGTGGAGAAAGCTTATAAGAATCCCTACACTCCTCCTGCTAATAGTCTGAGTACACCTGAACAAATTAGAGCACATGAAGAGAATAATAAGGTGAAGTTCATCTTGAAGAATAGTTTGGTACATTCCGAGTTGATTAAGGTTCAAAATTAGAAGACAGCTAAGGAAGTTTGGGATGCTTTAGAAAGAGCACATGATGATGATGAAAGAGTTAAAGAGGAAAAATTATAGAATTTGGAAACACAGTTTAATCTTATTCATATGTCTAAAGATGAAAATGTCAAAGATTATGTACAGAGATTAGATGAGGTAGTGGTTGGAATGTGATCTCTTGGCGCTACTATAGATGAAACCAGGATTGTAAAGAAGATTCTCAAAACCCTTCTTGATGCTTACAATGAGAAGGTGAGTGCTATTGAGCAGACTATAGATTATAAGACTTGTACTAAGGATCTATTGTTAGGATTTTTGACATCTTATGAGATGAGGAATCCGAGTCTAAGAAATAGAGGCAAAACAAAAACTTTTTTTAAAGCTACAAAACTAAAGATCCAGATGAAGAAAACTTTGATGAAATAGAATCTAGCTTTGTAAGAAGAATGAGAAAAGGATCTGGTAAGTATGAAGGTAAATTTCCCTTTAAGTGCTTTAGTTGTGGAAAAACAGGTCATTATACTGCAAAGTTTCAGACGGAAAGAGCTAAAAGGAATAAACAAAGATATGAGAAAGAAAAGAAAGGAAAGAAGATTAACAGAGCTTACCATGTGAATGAGAATGCTAGTATTTCATATGAAGATTCAGAATATGAAGATCTAGATGACAATGAATGCTTGTTCTTAGCGATTAAGGATGAACCTACTTCTACTAATTCAGAAAAACAGGTAAAGGAAAGTCCTTTGGAGAAGGAGAAGGAGAAAAATGAAGGTACGGTTATCTCTTCCCTACATGCTAAACAAGAAAATAATTTTTGGGTAGTTGATAGTGGTTGCTCACATCACATGACTGGTGATAAGAGTAATTTTGTAAAGCTTGAGAAATATTATGGAGGTCTAGTTATGTTTGGAGATGATACTGGTGCTAAAATATATGGGATAGGTTCAGTAAGTTTTGATGCAGGCATCATACTAACAATGTTTACTATGTTAGGGTTTGAAGGCATAATTTTTTGAGCGTTGGTTAGATGTGCAGAAAAGGATGTGATCTTTTGTTTAAGGATGAGAAATGTGAGATCCGAAAAGGATCTGGAACATTGATTGCTACAGAAAAGAAATCTAAAGGGAATATTTATCAACTTAAGGGTGTTGATGGATGATTCTTTATGAATTGGATAAATGACAGTTGGTTATGGCATAGGAGAATGTGTCACATGAATTTTGATAACTTGGAAAGGATTAGTGTTGTTCAAGCTATGAGAGATTTACCAAGAATTACAAAGTTTGTCAATGCTATGTGCAAGAATTGTCAATTTGGGAAGCAAGCAAGAAATCATTATAGATCAATAGAGTAATCTACTATTGGATTGTTGGATTTAGTTCATACAAATCTCTATGGTTAGAATATGAGAGTGTGAAGTCTACTTGGTGAAAAGTACTTTATGCTTTTAATTGATGATTATTCTAGATATACATGGGTTACATTTCTTAGAAAGAAATCAAATGCATTAGATAGATTCAAGGAATTCAAGGCTATGGTTGAAAATGAAGTGAATTTGAAGATAAAATTCGTAAGATCTGATAGAGGTGGAGAATTCACCTCCCATGAGTTCAATATGTTTTGTGAAGTGCATGGAATAAAAAGATGGTTATCTGCTCTGAGAACTCCTCAGCAGAATGGAGTCATTGAAAGGAAAATACGATATTTCAAGAGGTTGCTAGGTCAATGATAATTAAAGTTGGATTATTAGAATTTTACTAAAAATAAGTTGTTCATACAGTTGTATATGTGTTCAATCGAGCTCAAGCAAGAGAAAACAATACAAAGACTCCCTATGAGCTATGGCACAGAAGAATTCCTACAATTAAATATTTCAAGGTATTTGGAAGCAAATGTTATATCATAAGAGATGAAGAAAGTTTGGGAAAGTTTGATGCAAGAAGTGATGAAGGAATATTTCTTGGATACTCTACCAAAAGCAAGGCATACAAATGTTTCAATAAAAGGCTGAGAAAGATTGCAGAGAGCTCAAATGTGAAGATTGATGAGACAGTGAAGAATTTTATTGATATTGATGGATATGTGTCTGATGAACATGATTGTGCAAGAATAGAAGAAATTGTGGAAGAATAGGATAAAGATGAGTAGAAAAAGTTGGATGAATAGAATGAAAGAGAAGAAGATGCTCCTATGATGTCTCCTAGGACACCGAAATAGGTACAGAGGAATCATTCAGAAAATTAGATTATTGGAGACAAGACAAAAGGTGCATTAACCAGAAGCAAAGTTGTTGCTAAAGTAAATTTGTGTTTATTCTATGAGATTGAGCTGAAGAAAGTAAGTGAAGCATGTAAAGATGAACATTGGAAGGAAGCAATGAAAGAAGAACTTTTGCAAATTGAGAAGAATCAGACTTGGGAATTGGTCCCAACATTGGCAAACAAAAATATAATTGGATCAAAATGGGTATTCATAAATAAGTTGAATGAGAATAGAGAAGTCAGAAAAAAATAAAAAAAAAAAAAAAAGCAAGGCTTGTGTGTAAAGGCTACTCACAAGTAGAAGGCATATATTTTCAGGAGACTTTTGCCCCGGTAGAAAGAATAGAAGTTATAACGATGTTTTTGGCATTGGCTTCTTATAAAGATTTCAAAGTCTATCAGATGGATTTCAAGTCAGCAGTTTTGAATGGTGAGCTAGAAGAAGTTTACATGGAACAACTAGAAGGATTTCAGTTAACAAATCAATTGGATATGGTGTGCAGATTGAAGAAAGATTTATATGGATTGAAGCAAGCTCCTAGAGCTTGGTATGCAAGGTTAGACAAGTATTTGATTAAACAAGGATTTAATAAAGGCATGACAGACAGTAATTTGTACTTTAAGATTGAAAATGATAAAATATTGATTGTAGTTGTATATGTTGATGACATTATCTTTGGAGGAAATGAAAAGATGTGCAAGATGTTTGCAGAAGAGATGCAGAAAGAATTTGGGGAGATGAATTTCTTTCTTAGGCTATAGATTAATCAAACAAAGAAAGGAATTTTCATTTCACAATCTAAGTATGTGAGAGAGATGTTGAAGAAGTTCAGGATGGATTGTTCCAAACTGGTAAGTACTCCTATGGTGATTGGTTGTAAATTGGGTAAAGATGATGATTCACCTAAGGCTGATCAGAGCAAGTATAGATCTATGATTGGTGTACTATTGTATTTTACTACCACTAGACCAAATATTATGTGCATGGTTTGTCTTGTGGCTATATTTAAAAAAAATCCAAAGGAAACACATGTTGTTGCAGTTAAAATGATATTCAAATATTTGAATGGAACTTTGGATTATGGATTATGGTATCCTAAAGATACTGACTTTACACTTAGTGCATATACAGATGCAGATTGGGTCGGATGTGTAGATGACAGAAAGAGTACAAGTGGTGGTGTATTCTTTCTTGGATGCAAATTGGTGGCATGGTTGAGTAAGAAGCCAGATTCAGTCTCTTTTTCTACTACTTAAGTTGAGTATATTGTTGTTGCATCTTATTGTACACAAGTTATATGGATGAAACAAACATTGAAAGATATCACAATGCTATATGATGATCCCATTTCTATCTTATGTGATAATACAAGTGCAATTAACATTTCAAACAATCCTACAATGCACTCAAGAACAAAGCATATATCTATTAGATATCATTTCTTGAGAGAGAAGGTCATGGAGAATGAAGTCAAGCTTGAGTATGTTTCAAAAAAGGATCATATTACAGATATATTTATAAAGGCTCTTCCTAAAGATACTTTTGAGTATCTCCTAGAGAAGTCAGGGGTTATTTCCCCTCCTTTCATAAACTAAGATGCATTTGGGGATGCATTAGTCTTTTGGATTCATGGTTCTATCTTTTTGGATGGACGTTTTGGTGGCTGATTCTCAAGGGGAGTAGGTAGTTTCAAGTGTTGTCATTGCGAGTATTTTTCTTTCATTTCAAAGGAAGATTCATTGAATTTATTTTTTCCTTTTCCATTGATGTCAAAGGGGGAGAGAAAGCATGTGAAAAGGAGAGAAAGCTAATGAGAGAAAGCAGGTAATGAGATAGATGATCTTTTGAGGAGGAGAAACAAAAGAAAAATCTTGAGAAGTATATTCAGAACTGGTATAGTGTCTTTGATGGTTTTTCACATCATGTGTTACCATTAATGAAAAAGGGAGAGATTGTTGCAATAATGGAAAAGGAATGAAAGTGTTGTCATTGATGTCAAGTGGTCAATTGGTTATATACTAGTTGTTGTTGGTTGTATATGTTGAGGATATTGAGAAAATTGTATTAAAGAAGATTATAGGTATTCAGTTGTTGCTTTGGTACTTGTCCCTATGGTTGTGCAGTTCAGATATGTTGGTCATTGTTGTTGAAGGTTGCTATATCCATATTTTTGGCTATTGGTTCATTGTGAAGTTCAAGTTGTGTTCACTAGTTGTGAACTATGTTTTTTTGTGTTCTAGCTGAGGTTTGGGAGAAAATTTGTTGGTCTGGATTTCTCTTTGATGAAGTCTTTTGACTTGTGGTTCTAGAGTTAAGATGTTTTGGTTGCATTGAAGATATTTTTGGTTTCTAGAAGTTTTGAGCTTAATTGTTCTATGTGTTTACACTGGTTTGGTCGACCATGTGTTAAGCACTATCTTCGAAGTTGATGAAGCATGTTGGATCTATTTTGGGTCTTGGTGAAGCATGTGTTTGGGTTTCCCTCATTCTAATTCCACCCTAGGAAGTTTGGTGCCAACTTAATTTGAATTTTAAGTTGGATGGCTAACTTTGTATCTTTTTCAAGGTTGGAGATAGTACAAATATAGGATAAGCTAGTGATGAAAAATATACATAAGAAAAGAAGGAAGATAAGTGAAAGAACAGACGCAAATTTGATGCTATTCAGAAAGTGTGTGTGAGTTATGTGTGTTAGATCAATGTGAAGCTTAATGTTGAGTTTCAGGATGCAGTGAGTAGAAGGAAAACTCTATCATTCATGCAAGTTGATCAAGTGATTGTGATGGAATCCTTTGTTACATTGGGATTGTTATCTCTCTATAACAAGTCTTCTTTGTCTTCTTTGTATCTTTGTGGCAGTGATCTCTCCGGGTTGTAGCCATGTTGAATAATGATTCCTTGTTCTAGATAGTGAGTCCTTATCTCAGGTAGTGAGTCTTTTGTAATCAGTTTTGATATTCTCTATAGTGTGAGTTAATCCTCACCGTGGTTTTTCCTTCATTGGGTTTTCCATGTAAATTTGGTGTTATTTTGTTTATGTGTTGGATTTGAGTTTTTGTATTGGCATTTGATGATTAATCATTTAAGTAGTTTATGTATTAGTTTTGATAATTGAATTGAAAGTTAAAATCTATGACAATTGATTCACCCCCCCTCTCAGTTGTCCTATTCAACAAAAACCATTACCAAGGACTATCAAAGGCTTCACCAAGGTTATCTCTATCTCAACAAATGGAAGTACATTTGACTAACTTTGAGGGTGATCTATATGCATTGTACCACACTAAAAGATGACTTAAAGGTCTTATCTAGGCCACCCTTCTCCTTCACTTCCCCAAGTCATAAAGTTCTTAGGGGCTTATTCCAAATGGAAAAGTTAAAAAATTTAAAAGTCATGTATTTTGATTCTTCCCTTGCTCTTTATACTCTATTGAAACAATGGAGTTGAGGTTTTCCTCTATGGTGATGAAATCCCTAGACATTCCCCCTAAAAATAAAAAGGAGGAAGTGGTGTTTTTTGATTCTCAAGATCATGCAAGCATGCAAGAGTAGAGCACGTGCATGTACACTCCTTAGAGATTAAAATATGATTGTCCATTGATTAATCAAATTGAAATTTGTATTACTCATTTTAATCCCTCATAGCAATGGTTTGTAAAAACACACAAACAAGAAAAGATAAAAAATCTATAAAATGTCTTCTAAACTGTTGTCTTGCAAAACTAATATGTTTGAATTTTCATTTTTTTATTCTTTGGCTTGCAAAAAGGAACGGGTCAAGTTTTATTCTTTGATAGTGAAAGGAAACTACATTAAATGATTAATCAAAAACATAAACAAAAATCTTTAAATTTTAAAATTAACTGCACCATTAGATTCCTTGCAAATTTTAATAAAATTTAAAAAATAATTCATCAAAAAAATGATATTTTATGTGCAAATTGTGCTTGTTTGAAGTTTGAAAAAGAAACACTTATTTCAAAAAATATCACCTAATTCATGGTAGTTGATGTGAAAAAATAGCCTGATCCACAACACCTAGCTTAGAACCAACTTTTTGACACCTACTATAAGAAGGTGAAAATTTGATTAGTCTAGCCAATGTGTAAGTTTTTTTTTAAATTGCATAGAATGGGAGCTTGAGTATAGCCTCTGTGACCTAGCACCTGGTCACCAATATGACTATGGGCTAGGTGGGTGGTTAAAAAATGTAAGGGGCTAAGTGTAATTCCCTTCTAACCAAGGGCTTAACTATGTTGCGACCAAGGGCTTGGAGTAAGTCTTGGCGAAGACCATGGTCACTAATGTGACTAGGGGTCGTGGGTTTATAAAAAATAAAATAAAATTTAAAACATGGATAAAATTCACAGGCTAGCGAATACACAAGAAGGCGTGTAGGTGGGAAAATGTGTGTGGGTGTGTGTATACACCATTTCAAGGAGATATGTCTCTACAAGAAAGTCTATGCAGGAGGTTTTGTTGGAGGGAAAAGATTGTATATTTATTGTGTGGTTATATGTGTGCACTATGAACAACTATGTATATCGCAAGAGTTAGAGTGGGGTTTACATGTATATGTTGGTGAGATCTTAGAGTGTACACAAGACAATGTCTATATCACAGAAGTCTTAGAGTACATTGTAGATAAATTTATGAATATATGTTTGATACTAATAGATTGTGCATATGTTGTAAAATGTGTGTATTATAGGTAAAGAAGGATGGATATACAGTAGGTATATGTTACAAATACGGGGCATGAAATTCTTTGTATATCACAAAAATAGTTTTTATTTATTGTGTATCTTAGACTATCAAAAAATTATATACATTGAATATCTATAGAACACATGCAATACTAAGTAAATAGTATGGACAGTTCATATGGTATGATCATACGAATTTTGTATGGTCGTATAATTTTTTTACTATAGAAACCTTTAAAGCCTACAAAAAAAATTGTGAGAAAAATTTTGTGTTAGATGTCAATTTCTGTTTCTCAGCCCTCTGAGATGAACATGTGATGTTTGTTTGACCCCAAGAGACTCCTACAAAAAACAAATTATCAAAACCACTTCAAAAAACTTAAAACTTGTAAGAAAAGAGAGAATAAACACACAAAAAAAAGGATTAGATTCAAGGTGAGTGTTCACATAAAGTTCACCAAAATGTGAATGATGAAATGAGAAAATAACAAACAATAAAGACTCGACGACATAAACAAAGAAATCAAATCAATTTCATATTTACCGATCTCATTGAAAACCTCAAATAAGTGTTGATTTCACCTTGTTTGGATGTGGATGTAACTCAACAACTTAACTCCAATTCGATCGATGATTGATTTCAATATATTAGAATTGCATAAGACTTGAGATTGTGTGAAATTGACGAATGAATGACTAAATTTATTAAAAAATTAAGGAAAAATCTACTAGGATATGAGGATGAGATGAAGAACTTGAGTTAACTAGACTATATGTGGAGTCAACTCAACTATTAAATGGAAAATTATCTTTTCAAACTGAAGAGAGGATAATGCTAAATTATTTGATTTAATAATTAGATAAATATGAGGAATAAGTTTCTATTAAAGACATAATCGATCAATTAAGGTAGATGATGATTCTAAAACCGGGAGTTAATTGGTGAGTGGTGAAGAAGTTTCTAAAACAAGACAGAGTTAACTGATCAATGTTGAAGGAGTTGACTTATGGATGAAAATGGAATTTATTTGAAAAATAAAAATTAGTTCTCATTTAGTTAAATAATAAAATATTATTTACAATCCACAGTGTGAGGAAGGAGATGTATTCCAAGAACTCCACTAAAAAAAACCTACGAAATAAGATTTACAACAATTCCAATAGAGAGCTCACCTCCAAACTATTGGGATTTTTCATAAGTCCACCCCAAAGGTACAAAACCTATAAGAAAATTGTGTACACTATAATACAAACAAGACACAAATCTTACCACAAAAATCAAGGGTACTCATATCCACAATGTCTTCTTCTCAAGGAGGAAATAAACCATCCCCTTGTAGGTTTCACACCTCCCTCACCCCACACATGGGTTTCACTCATCAATTTGGGAAAGTCCCAACCAAAAAAAATACATATAGTCTCTCCATTAACATATTTTCAATAAACATACTTATAGCATAATAAGAGGAAGATCCTACCTCAATAGCTTCAAGTATGATAATGGTTTGATGAAGCTTCTCTAAATCTCTCTATCTATCCACAAGATTTTCCCAAAACTCCCAAGATAAAATATCCAAAAGAAACAAAAATGGAAAGAGAACCCATACAAATACTCCAATAAGGGTATAAGTAATGGGTGGCATGTCACCTTTCCTCCTTAAATGAGGAGATGGCACATGGATCCCAATCACCTCTTCTCCACTTTACCAATAAATCCTAAGGGTGGGTGGTCCCCAGAAATTCTCACACATATGTGAGCATTGGGATAAGACATTTACTTATGTACACTATTTCCCAAGGGATTCCTTTGGATTTACTCACATATGTGAGGTCTTGAGAAGCCCCATACATGAACTTGGGATAGTGGGTTTGTAAGTGAAAAGTCACTTTCCTTCACCTACAAGTTCAATTTCATCAAAAATTTCTTAAAAGATTTGGGAAGGGTCAAATCAAGGTCAAAGACCAAGTTTTAGGTCCTCAAGGGTATCCAAACCTTAAGAGGTTGAGATGAGGGCCTAAAATCATTCAAAAAGAGTGGAAAAAGACACTTTAAGGCCTTATAAAAATCCATTCAAAATCAAATCCAAGTTTGGCCAACAAGGATGCCACTTGGACTAAGTACAACTCATAAAAGCATTATAACACTCACAAAATATATTTACAACATGAAATATGTCACTGTATAATAAATATTACATTTAGAGACTTTAGTCCCCATGTCATAGACTAAGGTCAGGGTCTCACTAGGAATCACATGACTCGGTTTCCCTTATGCGCCTCCAATTTCCATTGGCCATAGAAATTTTCTTGCACACTCAAAGGAAAACATTAATATGTCCAATATAATAGTTGAAGGAACATAACTTGAAATGCATGCATAATCATACACTCAACAATAATCTAATTTTCACACACAACATAGTTCAATGCAACATCATATTAAAACTTGAATGTGTTCTAAAAAATTAACCAGAAATCATATGGATTTCTAACACAACATGTGTATAGATAGCATTTGTTTTTGAAATTGGGGAAAACAGATTTTGATGGGATCTGAAACCCATTACAACCAAAATCCAAACAGCTTAAAAAATCCAAAAAAAACAGACTGCAAAAAAGACAGCCTGCAGTCAACAAAAAAACCAGCTCACAAACAAACACCATTAAGTTTAACAATTAGAGTTTCGTTTGTTGGAGCGAAGAGTCATATCGAAAGAAGGCCCAGAGGGTTTAGATTTTTTTCCAGTAACAGTAGTCCAGCCTTCTTCAACTTGTGTTGCCTTAGCCTGCCAAGCCAGCCCATTAATTTCCTGAGGATGAAAATCCGCAACCTGGGAGGTAACATCAGAGTTCGCCTGAAAAGGTGTGGAAATAATCGGAGAGCAATCAGAGGTGGGAAACAAAGCACCATCAGTAGAGATAGAAACCGGTCTAGTCGTATTCTCAATATGATTTATCATGGTAGCTTCCCCAGCGGAGGAAGGAGAAACCCCAGCAGTCGAAACCCCAGCAACCTGTGAATCAAAAGCCCCAGCAGCAAGTGACTCAGAAACTCCAGCAGCATGTGAGTCAGAAGCCCCAGCAGCATGTGAATCAGAAGCCATCACCTCAGAGAATCTCTGAAGAGGATCAAATTTCTTCTCCACCTTGTAATGTTGTTGAGAAGCGCCATTCCACCAAGTAGTTGTCTTAGTCTTCTTCTCAAATCCACATTGAGCAGCAGCATGTCCTGTTTTGAAGCATCTTCTACAGTGGAAAGGGACCCCCTCATAATCCAACGATTGGATCCAAGACCCCCTAGAAGATTTTAAGAGAACCTCAGCAGGCAGTCCTTTAGAATATAGATAGATAGCATTTGTTATGTCTAATCTAGATTAATAATTGATAATTCATAGCATAATTAAACTTATTTTAGGAAATCAAAGCATCAATTTCAATAATTCATAATAATCACATGAAGATTAAGATACCTAATTAACCATCACAATGATATCCTCAACATATGCATATATAAAAATTAACTACTCTAGGAATGCAAATCCATATCTTACATAGTCTAGTAACATGATCATAAATCCATAATAATAATAATCACCAATACTTGTGGGGTGTCAAAATAATAATAGGTCCAAAAGTGTCAATGTCTAATCCATAAAAGGTTAGGTCTCACAAGGATTGTGTACCCACATTCAAGAGTTCACATCAAACATAGAGTAGAAAATAGATTTACATATATATTACACCTTGATCTCATTTAGAAGCGTGCATGTAAGCAATTTGGGTAACAAAGGACACTTTTAACATGTAGATTTTAGGGCGAGGTTAGGGATATTTCAAGAATTAGATAAACCAACCCACACTTAACACTTAAGAAACTTAATAACTAAAACAAATCACTTAAGAAAGAAATGCACTAAAAACACATAAATAAACCTCAAACTAAATCTAAAGATAAGATAAATAACTTTATACTCTAAAGAATCCAATGAATGGATTTTCTTGACTCCTCAAGTCTTTAGGAAAAATGTGAGGTGAGACTCAAGCCTATATAAATATACCCCTGGGTGATGACAACCCCAGTGCACTTCCATTAGGGAAGTGTAGTCATTCAAGAGAGACTCGGGATAATGGATATCACATGACTCTGATTCTCTATCCAACACATTATACTTGTCTCATATGGATGAATTCATATCCCAATTGGACGGATGCCTATCCTATATGGATGGATTTATCTCTCATATGAACATATGACTGCTTGAGTAAACAGCTAAGTGAAGACATAATAACTTATTAATTTTTAAAGAAAATAATGGATGGATTTTTTAGAAACAACTTGAGGTTGGTTGCATTTATTTATTTATTTATTTATTATTATATATAATAAATCACTACTATCCTTCCCTTTTACTTTGAACATAAGCATTTTCTCATTGTGTTGGAGTCTTATCTCTAAAGTAAGGATTTTCTTCAACTCTCCTATGAAATAATAATGGAAAAAATATTGCCTCTCTTAAACTTTCCAAAAGAGAATTTAGTTCAAAACTTACAAGGCAATTTGGACTTTGGATTATTATCTACCCTTTTTTAAAGGGGTAAACGCTTTTGACCTGAAGCTATGAATCAGTGAAGGCACAAATGGGGGATCTCATACCCAACACAAACAATCAACAATAACACCTTAATCGGGTTTGAAACTTGGTGGCAAGAACAACACCACATTTAAATTGTCACACTATGCAAATACAACAATATTGTTATCTACTTTTTACTCTCAAACATGTGACAATATATAAAAATGAACGAGGAGTAAAAATATTTATCAAAACAATCCTTGGAATCAATGATTAAAATATTAGATTGTATCAACCATTGTGTGACATATGCATGTGTTCAACAATAAAAAAAAGGGGTTTTAATCGTTGGATACTTTATTTCTTATATACTAAAATTTTGAATCTAAATTAATTATAATCACCGTGTGATGTGGTATAGGTACAAAATGGGCTCAAATCCTATATCATAATTATCTCAAAGCTATGCATTTGGATAATACATCACATTCATAGATATACATTGTTATTTAATATGATAATTTTTGTAGGCCATAGAAAATAATTTAATGCATTACTTACATAATTAAGCATCCTTAAAACCTTGAAGGTATTATAAAGATTAAAATATTATGAAAATAAAAACATGTTTTTCTAATATTTGTAAGAGTTGAGACAATTAACAAAGAAATGCTAAGGGCCATCAATTTTTCTAATGTTTGTAAGAGCTACGACAATTGATAAAGAAATGTTAAGGGTCTTTAAGTTTTTTGAAGTCATGATATTTACATGTACACTTTCACAATAACCACACAATTTTCTAAATGAGCATTTCTATATGTGGGTGATACATACTATCTTGACATTAGGTGTGAAAAATAATAATTTAACAATAGAAATAAGTGCAAGAAATCAAGTGTCCAATTTTAGTTGAAGAATCACAAGGGAAAAAGTTGTCACTAGGAACACATACATATTTCATAAAAATTATGCACTCCCTTATGAACAAAAGTCTAAATCTAAATTCCTGTTTTAAATAATGGGAATTCATTTTGATTTGGGATTTCATTCTTAAATGGGCACCCATAAGTGACACATACACATTTAAGAATGTGTACCCATTTAAGAAAAAAAACAAGTAACCATTGTAAAAAGGTATTAATCTTTCGCCCTTGTGACCTCATTTGCTTTTGTTTGAATGTTGATAGTGACTTGAAAAATAAACTTAGAATGAGTACCAATTGATAGATTTTTGAGATAGGTGACTCTCCAATATATTTATTTTTTATTTTTTTAATTTAAAATGTAAATCTATTACTAAAACCTAAAAGCCTAAACCAAACTTTGTCCACCTTAAAATGTAAACACTAGGCCTTAAATTAATCCCTAAACCTTAAACCCTAAATTTAGGATTTAATTTATGTAATAGTTTGAGGTTAAAAATTAATACATATAAAATTTAATATGATACAATTAATACACAAAAATAATATGATTTAATAGAAAACCATAGATTTAATATGGCATAATCAATACATATTAAATTTAATATGATACAATAGAAACCCTATAAATATCAATTGATATATCAATTAGTATACACCAACAATTAATACATATAAAATTTATGGGTTTTTATTGTTGATTGCTTACACTTCTAGATGGATAAATCCAATTAAATCCAAAGGATGTGTCATTCATGAAGGTGAATAACCTACTCATCAATAAAAAGGAGTAATGAAATGTCAATTACCAAGAGTGGATAAACTCTCCTTCACTTTAGGCTTAGCTAGACCCATGAGGGTGTTCCTACAGATAATCTTTAACAAGATTCAATCATAATTGAAGACATACAACAAAGACAATTGTGGTAGCATCTAGATGTACGTATTGACGCAAAATTCCATCACTGGATCAAAGACTATCCTATTACTATGAACTATATTAGGTTGATGAAAATGCAATTACAACATTGCAAGATGTGGTTATACACACCTTTATTCTACTAAAGTAGAAATATGTTTGGATTACAAAAGATGTTTCCCTAGTTAAAATTTTGAACTATGAAATGAATATAAATCTACTTCTTACTCCTAAACTACTGGTTAAACATATAGTTCATTTTAAGGTGCGTGGAGGGTTAAAATATTTCAAGGTTGGTGTCTTTTATTGGGTTATATTCATAGTAGACCATAAGAGACAACACATAAAAATAGCAAAAGAGATTTGATATCAACAACTAAACATACTTAATATTATCTCCCCAAAATTCTAGGAATCCACATTTAATAAGGAAATGATCATTACACAAGAAATTTCAATGCATTCAATTTTTTTCACACTTACCAAATTGTTATTACATTCACACTAGCAAATGTGGTGAGAGAAAACCCTAAGCTAAGAATAACTTATCACACTTTCACTCGGAAGTCTTCCTAAAATTTATAATAGGTCAAGGAGACATCCAATTACAAACATCTACTACAAGGTAGCTACCTCTTCATGATTTACAAAATTAGCTACTCTAATGGAACCCATAAATGCAAGGATTGAAACCCTAGACCTTTCTCAGTACTACAATCTCATGAAAATGAAGAAATGACCAACAATTATTCTATAAAATGAACCAATATATAGTGCTTTATTTGGCCATTTAATCCATTATGAAATCAGTTCAAGATCATATGCCACTAATGGTGTGTGTAGAACAAAATGGGATGCCACAAAATCTAATAAAAAAATAAATTTTAGCTAAACCTTGCATAAAAATTATTCACATCAGAAACATATCCACTATTTGAAATGCATGTGAATCCATGCCCTTACAATGAATAACTATTTTTGGGTAGGAAAAATACTTCTTGAGTAGTTGCAACATCGAATTTGGTCATTAATGGTGACTTGGATTATGAAAGGAGGTAGGTGGGATTAAATAGTACAAAATATAAGATTTTTAGATATTTAGGGATTGAGAGTTGGGGATACCTCATAATCCATGTCACTTGTCGAGAATCAAGGATCAAGGATATGACATACTTCATGTTGATAGTAGGCAAATAAGGATATCCCCACATCTTCAACTTTGAGAGGATACATAAAGGAAATTTTCAGGGATTCAAGGGTTGGAGGTACTAATGCATTCATCCCTTGAGATATCCAAATAAGGATAAGTTTGAATTCATGATCCCAATGATATAACATAGTGAAAAAAATTTAGGATCGAGGTTCAAGGGTACAAAGAAAATGTTACTCGAGTATGGGATAACCAAAACTTTGACTTTCAATGTCACTTAGTGTAAAGGGTCAAAGAGTCAGGATTCAAATGAAAAGCACACCAATAAAAAAAATTCAAAACTCTGATAAAGGCAAGGGAAAGCACAGGTTAAGGGAAACTTATGTAAAGAAAGAAAAATCTAATATCTTGATAGAAAAGGTGAATTAGGGAAGTGATGAAAGGTATTCTTGGATGGGAAAGTCTTACATCCCAATAGCGATAAAGGAAATGATAGATTTGGGAGGAAAGACATACCAGAAAGGAAAATTTTGAAACCCCAACATAGGCATAGTCCTTAGAAATTTGAACATAAAACACCCCACACTTGAAATTTTTTGGACTTTTCCAACCTCCATCAATTGATAGGCACATGGCGGATGACAAAGGATGACACTTAGAAAAATTTGATAAAAGGAGACCCATAAAAATATTTCTTCGATTAGTTATATGTGATGGGGAAAATGAGGCCTATGTGCACAAAAAGGCTAGAATTCAAGAAAACTTTGGTTAGATTGAGTCCCAACATCATCCATGATTGTTAGTGGTACAAGTGATGTTTATGTACAAGAGGAAAGAGGAAGAATAGCGGTAGTGAGCAGTTGAGTATAGTTTTAGGTATGTTTAATATGTAATCACAAGAAGTGACAAAGTCTTTCGTTGTTAAATTGTCAAGATTTTGTTTTCCTATGCCATACCATTTCACGTGGCACTTCTCTCTATTTGAAACAAATATTCAAAGAATATTTTTTCATTGATCCCTCATCCTCCTCCCTTGGACAACATAAGCTACACAACATCATTATTGATAGAGGCTATTATAAAGTGAATGTAATCATGGAGGAAATGAGGAAAGTTTGGAAAAGGGAAAGTTGTGTTCTATCATCATAGATGGGTGGACGATTATTAGACATTGTCCAGTCATCAACATCATAGCTGTAAATTCAACTATTTTTTTTTATTTTCTTAGAGCTATTTATTATTAAATAGATTTCAAAGATATAGAATTTTAATTTCAATTTTTGAAAGAGGCCATAGAGGAGGTTAAGGCTTCAAATATTGTATAGTGGTCATTGATTTGGCACATGTGTGCAATTTAGCTAGCGTGATGGTAGAGTGTGCTTACAAGCACATATTTTGGACTTTGTGTTGTGTTCATGTATTGAAAAAGCATTTAAAGACAGGGAAGATAGATTAAGTAAAGAGAGTGGTGGTAGAAGCTAGAGATATTTATATGTCCATTTGTAACACCACATCTCATTTGCTCTCCTTAGGATTTTTTCAAGCTAGGAATTCTCCAACTTTGGGAGACTAGATGTGTTACTTGATTTTGTCAAGAGTGCTTGAGGTTTAGGAGGATGTATAGTTGATTGTTCTTAATCCATAGTTGAGTAGATGGCTTGATGTGAGCACTATTAAGGAAAAAATTGTAAAACAAAAAATCCTTGATGATGAATGGTTGTCCATTATGAGATAAGATAATTCTAATTTTATTATTAAATTATTACTAACTTGATAATCTTAATTTTTTGTATTAGCATGAACATTCTTTGTTATTTAAGTCTTGTAATAGTTTATTTTTTACTAATATGTTTTCTCCTTCATCTCGCCTATTATAGATGTATTTAGATATGCAGATACAAACTCTCCTAGTCTTAGGAATATTTAGAAGACATTTGATAACATGATTGGGAAGATGAAGCAAGCAATTCATAAGATGGATCCAAATTTGAGATTATATGAGGTGCATATCGTGCCCATTGTGATGTGGCTATGGAACACTATGAACTTCCCCTTCATATGGTAGCCTTTGCTCTAAATACCAAATCGTATGCACTAAGGGTTGGAGAGTGTGTTTTTTTATGATAAAAAGGTGAAGGAAGGGTTAATGAAGGCCCTTCAAAAGATGTATTCAATTGAGAAGGAAATTTTACTTCTAACATAATTGATTGGATGTGTTGATCTTCACATTCCAATATTTAATGAACTAAAGGTGAGGATAGATAAAGCTCTATTAGCTCAATCTAACCCTATTGATGGTGGAGATAGGATGGAAAGGATAAACCAAAGTTTATGAAGCTTACCATTTACCTCCTTTCATTGGTTGCTAGTTTATCTAGTGTATAGAAGAATTGATCCACATATAAATTCATCCACCTTCTCTAGAGAAGCAAGTTTACTTGTTGACAAGCAAAGAGGGCGGTAGTACATAGTACCTTGAGAATTTAGGATCAATATACTCCTAAGTATCACTAGTGCATGGTGTGATGTTGATCTTGAGGATTCCATGTAGATTGATGAGGTTAAGGCACAAGAGGGATTAGTGAGTGTATCATTGGATGAATCAACCCTTAATATTGGTAGTGAATTAGATTTGAAAGTTATATTTTGATTTAGATGATGATGAGGTAGATGCATAGTAGCAATAGATCATTGTTTACATTTTTCCATTTTGTACTTGTAGCCTTTGGGCCCTTTCATCTTGTCATATTATGCATATACACTTTGGCAATGAAAACTCAATTTAAAATAATAGACATTGGAAATTTGTTAATTTATATATCAATTAGCGAATTTTTAATTCAGCTCTAATCTCTCATAATATGCTTCTATAATGTATATGGTAGATGTCTTCTATATGAATTATTTATTATTAATTTAATTTTTAACTTTTTCCTTATTTGTAATTGTCATTCCTAGTTGTCCCTGTTGGACTAATCACCAATGTCTCCCTTCGAATTCGAGACATGGACTAACCACCTCTCATAGATTTATTTATCTCTAGCATTTGTATCGAGTATTAATAGGTCGATCTTTTGGCACAACGAGCTTCTCGTGGATTTGTTTATCTCTATCATTTGTATTGGGCATTAATAAGTTGATCTTTTGGCACAACGGGAAACGTGTTCCAATAGCCCCCCCAAAAAAAGGCTCCATGTCCCTTGCAATATTAGAAACATGTCCCATATTTCTTATTGTCCTCATCCTTGAGGCCTAATGTAAAACAACGAACATCTTATTATAAATTTTAGTTATAACTACTTTGTGAAACAAAGAAAAAAGTGATCCTAAGTCCTAAGTGCTTAGAACAATAAGATTCAAGGCCTTTTCCTAAGGTTTCATTGAGATGGAGATCAATAAGCTATATAGATTGACTTTCAACCAGAAGGTGAGCCAATCAAACCTGGATCTCCATCAATTTGGGGATTATAATAGATTGGAATTGATTGACTATGATTAACCTAATTAGATTGTGTGCCCTAATATGTAAAATACAAGATCCTGACAGTGCACAGACTAAAACAATAGTTTGCAAGCAGATATGGCAAGTGCAAAGGACTTTGTACCTGCCCAGAAAAATTGGTTTCAATGTGAATAGGAGGACTAATTCACCCAAGAGTGTATAAGTCCTTGTATGCCTCTCCTACTTTTTTTTTGAGATCCTCTAATGACAAATGTGAGATCTTCATTTATGCTTGCAAAGTTGTTGGAATACTGTTAGATAATTCTATAGGTGAGTTTTCATGAGTTGACAAGGTGTAGGGCATCAATTGCAACAATGGACAATTTGTCTTCAAGCTTCCTTCAATCCTCTTCAAAATTGAAATCTACACATTCACAAAGAGAAGAGATGTGTCATTTAGGGGTTTTCCTTGGTCAAACCTCGTGTTAGTGTTTCCACTTCCACAATGGCAATGTCAATGATAATATGATAATGGATAGGAAGGAATGATGAAATCAGAAAGTGTTGCAACTCACTACCCTTCAATAGCTTCGTTGAAGGACTAAATTCATACACATCACCTCAAGGTATTGGATCTTGCTTGCTTGAATTGCTTTGGAGACCTACAAGAGTGTTAACCTTCACAAAACAATGATAACATGAACACACATAAACTCACATAAAATTTGACATGATGTTAGGACCTTGAATTGTTGCAATAAAGTTTTGAAATGCTGCTCTTGAATTGCTTGATAGTGCTCTTGATCATAAGTAATTGCTCATAAATTATCCTTGTTAGTTTTCAAATGATGCAATAACTAGGTATTTACAGGAATTTCTCTAATTTCTCGAGAATTAAATTCTGATAGTTGACATTTGCAACTTGAATTTTGAAGGTTAAAATGTCGATATCGACATATCCAAAATTAGTCCTTGAAAAAATAGGGGACCCATACACCCTAGGGTGAATGGGTTCTTGGCCCTATTTTCTAGGACATTAAGTGTCAGGGAAAAAATATTAATTGGATGCATTTGTTCAATGCTTGCAATTTCTCGAAAAGTGGTACAAATGGGCTATAGAATGCATAATTTAGGAAATTAGGAACCCAATTAGGCTCAATAATTTAGGGGGAGCAAAATCTAGTGTGAAATTGTCAAGGGTGACAATTTACGACACTACATTTAGCCCCCACTTTAGTGAGATTATGATTTTATGCTCATATTCACACTAAAATAGAAAATCTATGTCAAGAGGGGTTCAGTTGTCCAAATGTTGAAGATATAGGATGAAAAAGGATCTGGGGGAGCACAAGTCCCTAGGATCCAAGATCTCATGGAAAACCAACATAAGCACAAAGGAACACACACATGTATGAAATGCAGCAAGACAACATACACAAACATACATGTCGGAAAAAATGAAGGATGCATGATGAAAACACATGGCATGATGGAACATAAAGATGACAATGAAATGAAAACAAACATGATGTAAACACGAAGAACACACATAAAGACACAATAGACACAAGGTTAGTACTAAAAGGGTTTGAGTTAGTAAGGCAAAGAGACCTCAGTCTTAAATTGTCTCAAGTACCAAATGTCATCCATCAAACAAATGAATGCTTCCATGAGGACTAGCAAGTTATGTTATGTCACATCACTCATGAAATACATGGCTCCACTAGAAAGCAAGTTATGTTATGCTAGGTGGTCATGTTAAAAAGGGGTGCTCAAGTTCATGAACCAACAAGCTCAATTATGTTGAATCCATGAACTATCTTGCAACATCTTGCTTTAGGGAGCACATAAAAATCACCTCAGGGGGTGCACAAAGTTTAACGTCTCAAGAGACGAACATAACTCACCTTAGGGGGTGCAAAAAGTTTAACGTCACGGGGGACGAACAAAACTCACCTTAGGGGGTGCACAAAGTTTAGCGTTTGGGGGGACAAACAAAACTCACCTCAGAGGGTGCACAAAGTTTAACATCTCGAGGGACGAACAAAACTCGCCTCAAGGGGTGCATAAGCGATGATAGGGTAAGGCTAAAACTTCAAGGGGTGTTATAATAACACCACCATAAAATGTGATTTGCAACAACAACAAAGGGGATTTTCTCAATACATGAAAGGTCATACCTTAGAGAATATCACACATGACATCACCACTAAGAGAGGACAAGTTGTGGAATAGAAGACTCACACTTTAGGGAATACTAGCCATATGATTACCACCAAAGGGAACGTCATAAGCCAAGAAAGGTCACACTCTTAAGGGATATTAGCCTAATATCACCACCAAAGAGACACTCACATAGATCAAGAAGGCCACATTTTGGTTGATAAGGTCACACTTCCTAGGATAGATATGTTATCATCACTAAAAAAGGATCATTTCTTATGCAAATAATGAGCAGGGGACTATATGCCCCCCTTAAAATGTTAGTATACTTACTACACTAATGTTTTAAGGAGATGTAAAGGGATCCCAAGAAGAAATGCACCTAACACAAGGCTACCTAACCCCTTGCCCCCCAAGTGTAGGGACAAAGGTGAGCCAAAATGGACTATGATATGTTGCTCCTTGCAAAATGAAATATGATTGTATAAAGCCTAGTTTATACCCCCATGCATAGTAGTGAGTATTGTGTGATACTACAACTACTACATGGCAAGGAGCAACAACTAATACTATTAGTCATGGTTAAGTGGAGGTCTTTTTGATGTTTTTGTTATCTTTGAAGGACAATAGCCAAGAACTCTTGTCATTTTTTGCGTGTTAGGTTTTGTGGAGACACATATACCTTGTTCTTTTACACCACATCCTTTTCCATTATAGCCAAGTTGTTTTAAAATTTCATAACCTCTTACATAAATGGCTTCCATTTCTTTCGAAGAAGGTGTTGTTTCATAATCGCTTTCATCATATGTGGACGTGTAATTTGTGTTTTCCTCTTTGCTAGAAGTTGTAGATTTGGATGCTTTTGATGACTCGGTAAGAGATTGTGTTTATATCATTGTGGCTTCTTTCTATTTTTTTGATTTTAATTGTTTAATCTTGTACTCCACCATGAATGTAGGTGTGAAATCTAACAAACCCCAATCATCGTCCAACAACTTTGTCACAGATGAAAGACATATATTTTTCTTCAATTTGTAAAGGTTCCACTTTTAAAGTTGGTATCAATGTTCTAAAAGGACTCTCTATTCTTGTTTCAGTTTGTAAACAATTTTTATATTTAGGATCAACTTTTATCGTGTAAACCTTATTGTTGTATGTGCATTTCATTAAACGATAAAGCATTAAAGGCACTCCTTTCATCTCATGAATCCATGGTCTACCCAAGAGAAGATTATATGAAAGATCATGGGGCATGACATGGATGGGAATTTGCAACACAGCCTTAACAAATTTAACAGGTAACATGATCACACCAAGCAATTGTCTTCCCACATTATCAAAGCCTTTGATCAGCAAATCAACGAGTTGAATTTTAGTCTTGTTTGCTCCAATTCTATCCAAAAGATTTATGCTACAAACATTAAGCTTTGAACTATTGTCAATAAGGGTACATCTAATCCCAACCCTGTTAATAATAGCCATTATCATCAAGGCATCATTTTGTTTTTGCATTTCTAAAGTAGGTAATTCACTTTTCCAAATTAGCTAAATTCATACTCTCAAGAAAAGTTGCCACATCATTTGGTTGAGCACTAGGAGGGACAACAAATTTTTACAAAGCATTTTGAAGCATACCATGATAAACATGTGATGTTTTAATCAAATCCCACAAGGATATCTTAGCATGAGTGTTACGAAGTTGCTCAACAAGATCAAATTCTTTACCACTATGTTGTGGAATGTTAGGTGTAGGTGCGAGATATGGTTGAAGCAATGGGATGGATGTTGGAGTTTGTTTTGGTTGCTTATTCTTTCTAGTGTTATATGTGTGAGCTACAATATGATAACTTGGTTGTTGTGACACATGATTACTAGTGAGTTTTGCAAATTTTAGGATATAACATGAGGTTTAGGAGGTCCTATAATAAGAAGTGACTTAGGAGGTCCAATAATTAGAGGAGTTTTAGGAGGTCCAATAATCAAGGGAGATCTAATAGCCAATTATGCATTCATAACCTCAATGGATTTGGCTTCTTGTTGATGATCTTCTAGCAAGGGGGTATCTAAGGTCACCTTAACATCTTCATCTATGCAATCCCTCTTACTATCTTTTGAAAAAAAATCAATGATTTCATCCTTTGTGCCACAATATCTTCCCAAGTGGGAGAAGTATTGGGAGAGAAACAAACAAGATTCTCATGATGCTCAATGATTGGATCCTCTAACACCAAGATACCTTCTTGACAAGTAGATGTATCAAGAGAACAACTATGATTGTCATGATTTTCATGATTGTATCCTCTTGCACCAAAACATTTTCACAAGTAGAGGAGATGTTGGGAGAGAAATGAAGATTAGGCAAAGTAATATTAAAAAATGTATCAATGATTTCACTCGCTTGCGCCAAGATACTCACATTAGGAGAGATATTGGGAGAATGACTAACATGCTTGTCACTGACTTTGTTTTGTTTACTTAGATTGTATTCATAAGTAGGGAGATTATAATTATGCAAGCCATGCATTACCATATCAAAACCACATCTTTGAAAATGAAACATGTTGTTACTTGCCTTATGTATCAAATGATCAAAATTAGATAGGTCCGAAAACTATAGATTTGATAATTTTCAACAATGAAATGCAATAATTTTTGTTTCAAATTTGCAACAAATTAAGAAAAATGACACCTTCTTTCACATGTAATAACACCTTTTCAGAATTTCAATTTGAACATTTGCCACCAGAAACAAACTAAAAATATAGAGATAGAAATTTGTGCAAAAATTTCATGAGCTACTAGTAGCAAGACAGAGGCACCCAAGGGCATCTAAGTCCTAGATAGGGTGTCTGAAATTTCAAATGTTGACTATGTAAGGCATTGCTGAAGGATTTTGTGTCTGCTTGCAAACAGGTTTAACAGTGAATATTTATCCAGATTTTGCTCAATTTAAGACAATGTGCTTCAAAATGCAAGTGTGCAACAATGTGAAAGATGTTTTGACAATTTTGAATGCAATTTTCAAATCTAAAATGCAATAATTGACTGATTCTAAGATGCCACAACCTGAAAATGATGATTTTGATACAATTTTGAAATCAAACAATGCAATATTTTTCACTTTTTGAACTATACAAAAGATGCCTAAATACATGCAATTAAAAAATCCAATGCAGAGATCTGCAAGCACAAACAGACTAAAGACACATAGACAAAGATGTGTGAAAAAGTTTGATGATGCAAGTGTACAAGGACAGAGGCGCCCAAGGGCGTCTAAGTCCTTGATAGGGGTTCTGAAAATTCAAAAGTTGAATGCTTATTAGAAAGTCTAAAGGTGATGTTTTTGTGTGCGAACAGGTTTGCAAATGAATATGTTTCCAAAATTTCCTTAATTTATGACAATGTGACTCAAATGCAAATATGCAACACTAAAGAGCACTTTTAAATGCAATTTTGAATGTAGATATGATCTAAATGACTAAAATAAACCCTAATGAAACCTATGATGCAATATGTGATGCAAAGATTTTGAATTTTTATGTTTTTTATGATGCAAGAATGAAACCCTAAATGAGAAATGCAAAGAAAAACCTAAATCTAGGGTTGATTTTTAGAAGGTATATGATGTCAAAATGTCAGATTCACCAAAATGTAACAAAGAAAAATGTGATCCTAAGTCCTAAGTACTTAGAACAATAGGATTCAAGGCCTTTTCCTAGGGTTTCATTGAGATGGAGATCAACAAGGTGTATAGATTGACTTCCAACCATGAAGGTGAGCCAATCAGACCTGGATCTCCATCAATTTAGCGATTAGAATGGATTGGAATTGATTGAGTATGATTAACCTAATTAGATTGTGTGCCCTAATATGTAAAATACAAGATCTCGACAGTGCACAAACTGAAACAGCAATTTGCAAGCACATCTGGGAAGTGTAGAAGATTGTGTACCTACCCAAAAATATTGGTTTCAGTTTGAATATGACTAATTCGCCTAAGGGCATATAAGTCCTTGTATGCATCTCCCGCTTTTTTTTTTAGGTCCTCTAATAATAGATATGAGATATTTGTTTCCACTTGCAAAGTTATCATAAAACTGTTGGATAATTCTACAGGTGAGTTTCCATGAGTTGAAAAGAAGTAGGGCATCAATCACAACAATGAAAAATTTGTCTTCAAGCTTCCTTCAATCCTCTTCAAACCTGAAATCTACACATTCACAAAGAGAAGAGATGTGTCATTTAGGGGTTTGCCTTGGTCAAACTCGATGTTAGTGTTTCCACTTCCACAATGACAATGTCAATGATAAAATGACAATGGATAGGAAGGAATGATGAAATCATAAAGTGTTGCAACTCACCACCCTTCAATGGCTTCCTTGAAGGACTAAAATCATACACATCACCTCAAGGTCTTGGATCTTGCTTGATTTCTTGAATTGCTTTGGAGACCTACAAAAGTGTTAGCCTTCACAAAACAATGATAACATGAACACACATAAACTCACATAAAATTTGACATGATGTTAGGATCCTGAATTGCTGCAATAAAGCTCTGAAATGTTGCTCTTGACTTGTTTGATAGTGCTCTTTATCATAAGTAATTGCTCATAAATTCTCCTTGTTAGTTTTCAAATGATGTAATAACTAGGTATTTATAGGCATTTCTCTAATTTCTTGAGAATTAAATTTTGCTAGTCGACATTTGCAATTTGAATTTTGAATGTTAAAATGTTGACACCAATTATCCAAAATTGGTCCCCAACAAAATAGGGGGACCTAGGGTTCTAGCCCTATTTTCCAAGACATTAAGTGTCGGGGGCAAAATATTAATGGATGCATTTGTTCAATGCTTGCAATTTCTCATAAAGTGGTACAAATGGGCTATAGAATGCATAATTTAAGAAATTTGGTACCCAATTAGGCTCAATAATTTAAGGGGAGCAAAACTTAGTGTGAAATTGTCAAGGGTGACAATTTATGATGCTACACTTCGTAATCCAAATTTGATGTAATAAATCAACTGATCCACATATAAATTTCAATGCTTCATTCTTCTCCCATTTTATTTTCTTCATTCTCAGTCCATTACCAACAAAAAGGTTAATTTAAACTTTTATAAGCATTTACTTTTAGTATATACCTTATTAATACCTATCAAAGGTAGAGTTATAATGATCATTTTTCTCAAATTTTGATTTTTTTTTTTATTTTTTTTTTTAGACTACAGGAATCGGGTAGCATTTCTCAAATTTTGATTTATTAATACCTAAATTGCATTTTTTCTCAAATAAGCCTTATATTTGAGTTTGGTTTGTATCTGGTCTAAGTATGCATCCCAATCTATTGTGGGTGCAAAGATACTCTTTAGAATCTACTTGGATTTGTTTGATTGCGCAACATAGTGTGTCCGAGTGGGCTTTACCATGCCCAAGGTGAACCATACCATGCTTATGGTGAACCAAACACATTTTTAATTTTATTTTTTGTTTTTCAATATATATTCTTTTTTATTAAATTATTAGGGTTCTATTAATGGGACCCTTCCCAACTATATAAAATAGAACAAAGCCATTAAAATGTACAAAATACCCAAATACAAATGTAGCATGTAGATAAGACAAGACATACTATCCAAATTTATTTTGAGATCTAAGGACCATATGTCATGGTTCAACTATTTTTGAAGTTCCCTTTCTTTTTATTCGTTTTTGTCCATCCTTTGGCTTCCATAGGCAACTCACAATTTTCTATAGGGGTGGGAAGCTTACTCTAACATAAGTGCAAATGTTGGATGGTGTTGTAGCAACATTCTTCCAAGTGCAACCCTTTAATCTTTGTTGATGTTGGATGGTGTTGCAGCAACATTCGTCCAAGTGCAACCCTTTAATCCCTATTGATGCATGTTCTAAAACATATTCCCCAAAAATTTCTACTACTCTCTTATTCATTGTAATATACTCAAACCACACATCTTTTGTGAAATGCTTCCTTGTGATTTTTATTCCTATTTTCCTACTATTCTTGTAGGATCTAAGGTGTCCCACGAAAGGTGTATCACTAAAAACCCTTAAAATCCTTTGTTTTGGCTTGGTTTCAAGGACAAGAAAGATTATGTCCTCGCAAAAAAGAGGGCACCTACTAGCACATATATTTCATCCTTCACAACTCCATTTGAAATATTGGCAGCAAATATATTTTGGGCATAAACTATCATGATAGTAATCCTACAATCACTAAAAATAATAGAAATAGAACAAAGAATGGGCATTCTAGAAAAATAATCAATAGTCACATTATTTTTGCTCTTAATGTAATCTATATAAATTCATAATCTTGGAGTTTCCTCACCTAGTTTTGTTGCTCATCTTTTAAACCATGTTAATCCAAGATAGGCTTCAATCTATCATAACCAACATCCACCACATGTCTACCATCAACTAGATATTTGAATATTTTGAAAACATTAATGATGGCAAACATCTTCTCATCATACCTAGAGGAACCCATTTCTCAATATTTGAACTTCTTGCTCTCATTTTTATGGAGTGCCTTTTTTGTATTAATATAGCCTCAATACTTCCTCTTAAAACACCACATTCTAACACACATGGATGCAAAAAATATGAAAGGAAAATATGAGATGAATTGAGTACCTTTGTAGGCTTATCACAAGCTTATCGTGTTTTATCTACCTAATGCATGCAATCCTTTCTTTGACATGCTGGTTAAGGGTGCCATTATATGTAAAAATCCTTTAACAAACCTTCTATCAGTAATGCATAAACTAAGAAATCTTCTCAATACAATGAGTGTAGTAGAGAATGCCCAAATTGGAAAAACTTGAATCCTCTTCTTATTCACTTGCATGCCTTGAGCCTTAATGATCTAGCCCAAGTACAAAATATTTGTGGCCAGACACTCACATTTAAATTACTTTGCCAACAAAGCTTGCTGCTCTAAAATTTCCATGATTAGATTTAGGCACCCCATATGATCCTTCCATGCCTTGCTATACATCAAAATTCACAAAAACAAATCGTCTCGATTGACCATACAATACCTATTTCACCATGAATTGGGTGGAAGTTTGTGCATTCATCACCTTGACTAATACAACCAAGAGCTCAATGTGCCTAGCAAGTCAATTTGCTACTCAAAATGACCAAAAATAAGTTCACATATTAGCATAGCCATGATTTTTTTTTTCACCAAATATCTATGAACCCTTCTAGAAGGATAAATCAGCCTTGAGCCTAGCCATTTGTAGCAACACCCCTTACATCATTCCATCATACACTCACCACAATCCCCAACAAAAGCTATTTTGATGAAAATTAGCAATTCATGGTACATGATTGGGGGAGTGCGCAAATCTTGGCACTCAATGCCTACACAAAGAAAAGCAAGTTAATGTCATTGATGTCCATTCTAACCTTGCAGCAAATTATGGATATCTTGTGCAAACAGAAGACATGGACTCAAATCTATGTCTCGATCCTCTCAAATTCAATTCATTCAATAGCTTATTTTGTGCTTTCCATGAGGTGGAAAAAGGAAAGAATGATTGTTTTGCATCTCAAAAGAATCATTGAACAAAAGACTGATGAAGCTGCATACTCTAAATGAGCACTCATGTGTAGAGCAATTTATTGAGTATTGAGTATGAAGTTAAAAAGCCTGCACCTCTTCTCGAGGAGTAAATATGTCAAGGTACACATAAAGAGCTCTTAGAGGATTATGTAGAGTATGTTTGAAGGGTTGTCATATTTTATTGAAGTGAATTGCAGCTATGTGCATGAGAAAGAGAAAGAAATGGACCTATTTTCCATTTTGGGTGAGGATTATACTCTTCTTGTTGAAGAGGATGTGACCTTAGAGTTGGATGCAAACTTTTTTTCAAGGCATGTTTATATAGACCAACAAGGGCATAGCATTTGCTTGAATGAAAATGATATGTGCTTGTCTACCATGAAGGTCGAAACATGCCACAATATCCTTGACGAGCCCTTTAAGGAGGACATTGATGATTTGTTTCAAGCACTATCTAGTTTTGTTGATGAAGATTATAGTGGCACATAGATGGACAAGAGCAAGACAATGATATATTTTTTTATCTTTGGAGAGGTTCATTCTCTTTTTGTGGATATGGATGCAGTATTTGAAGAGGCATTTGGCATTGATAAAGAGCCTAAATTTGAATAAATATACAAACAAGAACCTAATGTGGTCTCCAATATGGAGGGGATGGATTTGTCTTCTATTATGAATGAAGGAGATACTCTGCTCTTTTGAAGATCATGAGCATGTGCATGATAGATCTGAGTGTTGCAGCAGCACAAGGTTACTTTCTCCAAACAAAATCATAGTCTCCCATCCATGGAGGACCCCCATCAAGGTTCCAGTCTCTTGGTGTTCTTCAAAGCAGGAAGGGTGGCACAGTAAGAGGAAGGTATAATAAACAGTTTGGGGCCTTCAAATGTTCTCATTTGCAAGCACGAATAGGTGTTTTAGCACTCTAATGACCCCTCCCACTCTCCACCTGGTGCTAAGCAGCATTCACATCACGAAGAAAAGAAAGACAAGCCAAGAATCTATGCAATGAAACGTAGAAAAGCAAAAAGGTCAAAAGATTTGTTGTTTTACTTCATGGAGCATATTCAGTCAATCATCAGTTGCAAATTGTTTTCGTGACACATATTTGATTAGGTGGGGTAGCTACTTTACCATCTCTGTGAATGTTTTCATGCACAATGATTAGAATAGTTTTCAGTTTTGATTGATAAGTTGCAGTCACAATAGTAGTGTGTATTCTTTTTTTGAGATAGATGCTTGCACAATGGGTAGTGTGGCAGCGTCATGGTAGTGGGGTTTGGTTTTAGCAGTCTTCAATTTGATTCAACTACATGCTATGGTGTACATGGCTAAGAAGTGTTTTTAGCTAGTGAGCATTTATTTTCAATTTTGACCATTTTTGGGCAGCAAGAAAAGGTTTTCTGTTTCGAAAATTTTGGTTTTCCCCTTACTCCATGGCCCAATGGCCCTTAAGGTTTCAGGCTCTTGTTTTTGAATGGGTTCATTTCTTTCTCACAAGAGGAAAGACCCCTACGAATCACCAAAATGTCATTTAAAAATTACACAACAAATAGAAAATTTTAGTTCGCATAATCCACTACTAGTATGTAGAGGAACGAAGGCATGAATAATACTAACAGAGATTGGTGAAGCCTATACAAGATGGTGGGATAGTATTTAACAAATGTAAACTGTTAATGTGGTTCACATGACTGTTAGAAAGGTAACTTATAAATAAATTGGGCCCGTGGCCATATTCGAACAAAGTGATGGATACAACATGTTCAATACAAGGAAGGCAATGTTGGCACTGAGTAGAGAACAACCAACATAGGAGAGACCAACTCAATATAACACAAACACATTTCAATTGCCTGTTTAGTATGGAGCCAACACATATGAAGGTAGCCATATGAGCCTGGCATCGATGCTGGATGAGGGCACAAGTCAACATAATCAATGCAGGGTATACTACAACATGGTGTCAGGCAACAATTACATAAGATTATTAGTTTGGCAAAATGTGGTTATGCGTCTTTTCATAAGGTGGCCTAAGGAATAAGGGAAAATTAATAGATGTTATTCATTGGCTGTGTGATAGACTAAGAACTCACTTTACTTAAATATCATTTAGTTTAATGGTTATAACTTATAAAGTCAATTAAGGATTTTACATGCCTCATTCGTATCAAAAATGATAAATATTTATCCTGTTTTAACTTTTTATTGACCAAAATTAAATTTTGGCTGTTGAAGTGGATGATGTTGGGCTTTGGCAGGAAACTTGATGTATTTGGCTAGGGTGAAGATAAGTATTGAGATTGGTGTGCATATATGCCAAAATGGCAAATGGCATAGGTAGCATGGCACAAAGGCATGTCTAAGGTAGCTTGTGTATGGTGCAGGCTAAAATTCTAGCACGGCAGTATTGAACCGGTATAAGCGTTTGACAAATCGCAAAATGGAGTCTGGGCGCAATAGACGAAGCATTGTGCAGTTGCCCAAGGACTGTGTGGCCTATTGGAGGATTTGACAAATTGACACAAGTGACCTGCACAGCCAAACGTGCAAGGTATTCGATCACCATGAAGAGCAAATGTTGAACAATTTCCATATCTAGTTTTTGGCCACCTCATTCTGTTATAAGGGAAAATTTTGATGCAACAGCCACGTTTTACAAGAGTGAGGAAGTTGACATACATTCGAGTACCCATTTATGGTCTAAAACTCCCCAGTCCACAAATGGTCCTTTTTCAACTCCCTGGATCATGATTAACAGTGCCCTTTAAAACATTCATCAAAAATAAAGCCTTACGCTTTGTCCGTGATGTCCCATCCCCAAGAAACTGGCTACAATGCTCCATCATGCCAGCTTGCCGAGCCTCGGCAATCTTTTGCCAGCTACTGTGACAAAGGGATGATAAAATTGCCACAGCATGCTCTATGCTCCTGAAAGTGCCCTCCCTGAGCACCTTGACCATGATCCCCTCCTGAAGGCAAAGTGCAGCCCGCCCATCTGATGCAGTAGCCAACATGTTAAGGAGACAAAGAGGCCTCTCAATAGATTCATTCAACAAGTCTACACTGTTGACAACAGCCTTCAGTAGTAGGCCCACTGTCCCTGCCCTGACTGCCCTTGCCCTGAGCTTTTAAATTACATAAGATTATTAGTTTGGCAAAATGTGATTATGCGTCTTTTCATAAGGTGGCCTAAGGAATAAGGGAAAATTAATAGATGTTATTCATGGGCTGTATGATAGACTAAGAACTCACTTTACTTAAATATCATTTAGTTTAATGGTTATAACTTATAAAGTCAATAAGGATTTTACATGCCTCATACATATCAAAAATGATAAATATTTATCCTGTTTTTATTGACCAATATTTACTTTTGGCTGTTGAAGTGGATGATGTTGGGCTTTGGCAGGGAACTTGATGTATTTGGCTAGGGTTGAGATTGGTGTGCATATATGCCAAAATGGCAAATGGCATAGGTAGCATTGCACAAGGGCACAAGGGCATGTCTAAGGTAGCTTGTGTATGGTGCAGGCTAAAAGTCTAGCACACCAGTATTGAACCGGTATAAGCGTTTGACAAATCGCAAAATGGAGTCTAGGCACAATAGACAAAGCATTGTGCAGTTGCCCAAGGACTGTGTGGCCTCTTGGAGGATTTAACAAATTGACACAAGTGACCTGCACAGCCAAACGTGCAAGGTATTCGATCACCATGAAGAGCAAATGTTAAGCATAACACACCATTTTGTATATGGCACACAGCCAAGGTAAGGATGGGCATGGTTCTTAAATTTTAGAGCGGTCTGTAGAAGTACATATAAGCAATTTAGAGGGGTACAACCCATTGAACAATGGTACAATGATATACAAACATGGTGCAACAATATAGAATGACGCCACACATTGTAAACCAACAATATTACCAAGGCCAAAATTGACAAAAAAAGAGGTGTAGCAACAAGAGGGATTGGCATAGGAATTCTAAACACAGTGCATCATAGCGAAATATGGCACAAGAATTTCAAGCAGGACATAGGAAAAATTTATAGCCAACAAGACAATTTAGAACCAAGGCTAGCTCTGTTCCAAGTATAGTGCAGTAAGCAAGGGATGGACATAGTATATATATGATGTAGCATATTTATAAAAGAAGAAAATTGTAGGCTAGGAAGATCACTGAGAGGTAGTGCGAACCAATATCAATAGTGCAACATATTAAAATTCAGCACAGTATGAATGATTAAGGTTGCACAAACTTATTGACTGGCGTAGTGATAAGCAAAGGTTTAAAGCAAGTTTTATAGACATAAGAAGCATGGTGTTGCATTAAAAAGTTCATGTGTGAAATGGTGCAGAACTATGGCACAACATTTGGTGTTGCCTGCGCTGCAAGTGAGAGTTAACGCGCATGTTTGGAGATAGTGTAGCATCAAAGGCCAACAAATATGAAGTGGGAACTAAGTATCAGAGTCTAAAGTCGGCTGCCAACATAGAAAATGGGTAACATTGGCGCAGGAAGTATAATGTTTTAAATTCCAGCTTGGCATGCTAGTTTGCAACCTATATAGGAGGTTAAAGCCTTAGTACAACCATAGGATGACTCATGTGGCGTACAGAAGGTCAGATCATATGATTTTAAAGAGAGGACACACGAGGATATGTAGGCCATAAGGAAAGGCTTGGCACAATAATATGCAAACAATGCTCAAAAATATAGCAAAAACATGAGTTAGTTTCAAGACATATTACAAATGGCTCAGACCAAGATGGGTGCTGCCAATTCAGAAATAGCAGGAGGCAGCCAAGCCAATGGAGTCCAATGCAAGTGAGATGATTAGGAGCTTGGCATGGAAGGGTGTTAGTTGGTTAAGAGCTAGTAGAATCAACATGGAAGTAGGAAAGAGCTGCACAATATTCCAAAGATGGCATGCAGGTGAAAAATGAAGCTTGCGGCCTTAGCAGGGATGTCCATGCGCAGCAAAATTCAATGATGTTGGGTTAAAACTTAAAATGATATCTCCACCATGGGAGGCAGCACAAAATTCACATGTCATAGATTTCACCTTCTCTCTGCCAAAATGATAGAGGTTTTAGAAGATGCAAATGCTTTTTAAATTTTATAAACTTAATAAATATAATAAATTTTAAACCACTAGATCTACACAAACAAATTGTATCATTTTATGGCCTTCAATCCAACTACATCTAGGTATTTTATATTTTTGCACATAGCATTAAAGTATTTACAACCTTCATCTGCTAAACCTTTTTGGCTACATGCCAGTAGGACACAAGTAAAGCTTGCATAGTCAAGTCGAGTTCTAGAGTGTTACATTAATTCAAATAGCTTGAAAGCATCCTTGCAAAAGTCATTTTGAACTTATCCCACAATCGCTGTTCTATGAGATGACATTTCTTTGAGACAACTTGTTAAACAGATCTCATGCTTTGCATATGCTTCTACATTTTGCTTGCATGTCTGTTAAGGCACATGCAACTACAACATTTGACAAAAGTCCACTTTCAAGTAAGTTTTGATTGATGTTGATACCCTGTCCTAAGGCTGCCATTTGGGCACAGGCTGGGAGAACGTTGGCAAAGGTTGTGGAGTTAGGCACAAGACAGTGATCATCAAAATTGTACATAGGTCTCGTGAAACTTCCATTCAAAATGCTTAACAAGGAATTTCTACATGTGATGCAAATTTTCAGTGTTTTTCTAATGTGTCAGCCTATAGCCATCCATTGAAAACCCAAATTTGAAATCCTGTGGTGCACGACACCGTTTGCAATACACAGTAGCCAACAACTAAAGAATAGCTTTGTCTTATATACCAAATTCTACAAATGTGTAATACCTTGCACAATGAACAAAACCAGCAGACATGACAATAAGTTACAACGGAAAATCCCTGTATAAACCAAATTCTGCTGCTGCAAAACTAAGCAATAAAACATGACTAAACAAATACGAAGATACAGACCATTCTTTGAACAATTTCCACATCTAGTTTTTGGCTTCCTTATTCTGTTATAAGGGAAAATTTTGATGCAACAGCCACGTTTTACAAGAGCGAGGAAGATGACATACATTCTGGTACCCATTTATGGTCTAAAACTCCCAAGTCCACATATGGTCCTTTTTCAACTCCCTGGATCGTGATTAACAGTGCCCTTTAAAACATTCATCAAAAATAAAGCCTTACGCTTTGTCCGTGATGTCCCATCCCCAAGAAACTGGCTACAATGCTCCATCACGCCAGCTTGCCGAGCCTCGACAATCTTTTGCCAGCTACTGCGACAAAGGGATGATAAAATTGCCACAGCATGCTCTCTGCTCCTGAAAGTGCCCTCCCTGAGCACCTTGACCATGCTCCCCATGATCCCCTCCTGAAGGCAAAGTGCAGTCCGCCCATCTGATGCAGTAGCCAACATGTTAAGGAGACAAAGAGGCATCTCAATAGATGCATTCAACAAGTCTACACTGTTGACAACAGCCTTCAGTAGTAGGTCCACTGTCCCTGCCCTGACTGCCCTTTCCCTGTTATTCTTATCGAAAAAGAGACTACGGAGTGCAGCAGTTGCCCGCATTCGAGCACGAACGTTCCCCTTTTCAAGGAGCCTTACAAGGGCACCAATAGCATCAGGATGGCTTCCAATTGCGGCCTTGTTCACATCCACTATTGCCCACTTTCTTAGGGTTCCAGCAGCAATAGCCCTGGTACCGATAGAGCCATGCTTTAGCGCATTAACAATCAAATCTACAACACTCTCGGCAACTCTACCTACTTTGTTATCATAATCCAAGGTCAAGTGAAAAAAAGCCCGTATAGCAATTTTTTTAGTCCGTGAATCCCTACACGAAAGAAGAGGTATAATTCTAGTCACCGCTCCAGCCTCCACAATTTGGAGCCGGGTCTCACGGCTTTGCTTGGCAAGGGTCCGAATCGCTTGGATAGCATCCCTCCGGGATTGCACTAAAGCTTTATTGTTGCTGGTGGTATTGTCTAGAGCTTTTACTAGGATTTCTATGTTTTTAAAAGTTTCATGAGCAGGGGCCGTGGAGGTGTCCCTCTCTGTACCATCTGAAATGGCCGGACGCTTCAAGTCCACACTAGGGGTTTGTGTCCACTGAGCCCCTAGTACCCACTGTGATATGAGGCTACGAAGAGCATAATTCTGGATCAAGTTAGTATCATGAAGAGGCAACTTGGTTTTAGGGCATATACGCTTACCGGATTTAAGCCACCGTTGTATAGACGATCTATCATATGTCTGGCCCGTGCACAGGATGACTGGGTCGGTCATCACTTCCAAACTTATAGGGCATATGAAATCATCTGGCGGCCTACGATCCATTTTTCCAAAGCCCCAGCGTTCTCCTCGAACT
Source organism: Sequoia sempervirens (assembly GCA_007258455.2). Lineage (NCBI taxonomy): Eukaryota > Viridiplantae > Streptophyta > Pinopsida > Cupressales > Cupressaceae > Sequoia > Sequoia sempervirens. The sequence continues at coordinate 132,105 of VDFB02355613.1, read as the reverse complement.
TTTAAACCCTTATTTTTCTCACAATCTTCGAAACCCTGGTTTTCTTCAAAGCTTTCTGAGCATTGAAAATCTTCACAGCTTTAGTTAGGGAGAGGATCCTGTAGTTGAGCACTCTAACTTGGGCCTTCTCAAAATCTTAGGCGGAAATTTCAAAAAAGAACCATTTTTTTACAGCAGCTTGCTTGGCAACACTCCTGCTCATATCTTAAGTTTGAGGGTCAATCATCAAATATGACGCCAAATCAGCATACTTTTTGTTGAGGTTTCCAAAAAAAGTCCAAAAAAACAGTGAGATGGATATTGTGCACTAAATCATGTTTTATTGGTGCTTTGATGTCCCATCACATGATTTGTTGCTTTTTAGATCTAAGGAATACATATTATTCAATTATTGGTAATTGTCATAACACTAACAAGACGCTGGAGCATGCTCAACTATTGGGCATTTCCCCTATCTTATTATACTATTGCAATCCTTCAATATGCATTTGATATGGCTGACCAATCAAACTCTATAATTTAAATATATTTCTTTGTATTTCTATAGTTTGAATTTAAGGACATATTTTTTATGTTTAAAAATTATTATTTATCTCTTTTTCTATTGGTTGGAGTGGTTCTATTATTCATTTTTTTTAAGCAAATTAAAAAATAAGGATGACAAATATAAATTAAGTTGCGATAATAATTTTGGCATAGTTAATAGATTAAATGTCATAAGAGAAGCTATTGGTCCCATGGGGGGGCTTGGGCATCTATTTTCATGGAGGTGGAGGTCCCATGGGAAAAACAAATTGTGCTACCATATTAATTGGAATATTTTCTAGCCCCTACCTTTTAGGAGTGAAATTGAGGTGGGGCTAAGGGTAGGGTCCCATGGAGGTGCTCAGGATCTATTTTTAAGGAGCAGGAGGTCTCATGGAGTCAAAATAAAATTGTTGCAGGATTAATTGGAATCTGTTCCTGAAGAATAGCAGCTCCTACCTTTTAGGACTACAAATTTGAGGGGGTGAAAAAGATTGCCCCTCATCTCAACTTTTAAGCTTCCTTAAATTTGGAGCTTAATATTTTAAGCTCATGAGACCACCAGCTTCCTTAAAATTTGGAGCTTAATATTTTAAGCTAAGTTGCATTAATAAGTTCATCAACAGTACTCGTTGAAACTTTTTAGGAAGCCCCCCTCCATGGGACTCCACCCTAAGGAATTTTTTTTTGCCACTTGTTTATCATCTAAAATTTTGCCATTTGTTTATCATCTAAAATTTTAAATTCTTATAGAAAATAAAAATGAGAGAATTTTCATTTATTTTTTATTTTTTATCAAAACAATGTAGTTCATTCCTGCTTAAATTTTTAAGCAGAATTGCAACATTAAAGCTATGGGACCAATAACTTTAAAATATTCCTAAAAAAGCTAAGCAGCATCTGCTGAGACTTTTAAGGAAGCCCCCCTCCATGGGACCTTACTCTAAAACTATCGTTCCTTGTCTACTATGTGCCACAACCACAGCCACAGCCATGGTCACTGTCCCCATTCTGACACCAGTGAGGATGGAATTTCCACTCTATGAAATTGACCACCTATAGATTTTCATTTTTCAAGTAGCATTTATGTTACAAAGTTTCTGGAAGAAGGAAGATTCTTTTAGCTTGCCTATTAAATTTTTCAGACAATATGGCAGTCCACGAGAGAGCCAACCAAAACCTCAGGACCATGTTTTACCAAAGAAGAGAACAAGATGCCATCATTCAGAAGATAAATAAAATACATCAAAAGCTTTCTCAAACATGTAAGTTTTTTTAAACCCTAGCTTTGATCTTTTGTTTTTCTTGCTATATCAACAAAATTATTCATCTATTGTAGAACATGATATTTGGCAACAGTTTTTCTTGCAAGATTTTGTCTAGCCCTTCATGTTTTTTATTAGAGGATAAACAGGTTTTGAATGGACCCGAAACCATCAGGTTTTAAGGGGACCCAAAACCCACACAAAGATGAACAAGTTGCCCAAAAGATAGAAACAAAAGCAACCAGCAGCGAAACAAGGAAACAACAAGCCAACAACCAGCCAAAAGCCAGCAGGCTGCCCAGAAAAGAACCAAGACTCTACATGAATCTTGAACTCATTGGTTTTGGCAGGGACCTTAAACCTAGAACAACAATTTTGCAGCTCCATCCAAACTGAAACACCATCCCACAAACCACCTCCATAGGATAGGGCCCCCTGTATTGGGGGGGAAGATGCGAGAGCTCCAACCACCAAAGCAACCCCACTCCAGCGTAAACTGGCTCCACCTCAACAGGAGCTGGCACCACCTCAACAAGAACACGCAACAAAGAAGAGGACATTCAACTAGACCAACAGCATACAGCTCCACCTCAAAAGGAGTGGGCTCTACCTCAACAAGAGCAAACTTCACCTCAAGAGAAGCCACCACTAGAATAGTCCAACCAAAAGAAACTACTCCAGAAGAGAAAGCGCTTGCAACAACCTTAGGTGACAGAAGAGGCAGAACTCATAAAACAAACTTACAGTCAGCCCACCACAAATACCCCAGATCCAACAACAAAATTAGCTCCCAAGGTCTCAACCAAACCCAAAGAAAAGGAAATCCTCCTCCAAGAGAGTCTGAGAGGGAGATCACAGAAGCACCATTTAGGATCCGAGAAGAGTTCACCCCAAGCCAGATGAACACCAAAAATAGTTGGGTCTGAAAGCAAAACAATAAGAGCCACCCAATAGACCAAAAGAGCTCAAGCCAATCATCAACAAAGGGCCTAGAGCCCAACCAGAAGAACAAAACTGCTAACAACAATTGCAGATCAGAGATCAAAGTCCTCAAACCACCCACAGCCAAAGAGAGCAGCAACCCGCAAGAGCCAGAAGGGAAAACCCGAGCCACCCACAACCAAGAGAACACCCAGGAGCAAGGAGGACTCAAGATGAGAGGAGCCATTGAATGGACCAACAATAAAAGAGCACAAGCCACCCTAACACGCCGGTTAGGGCCAGAAAAAGGCCAATCCAAAGGAAGAGCAACCACTAGAGCCACCAAGCCAGCAGAGGAACTCACTAGCAGCAGAAACAACGAAAAACCCAAACAGGCCACAGCAACGAGCAAGCAAGAAAAATGAGACACCTCAAAAACCGAGGCATCCCACACCAGAAGAAAGGAAGGAAGAAGAACCTCCCAAGCGGAGCCAAACTCCCCAACAGAGAGCCACCAAGTAGGAAGTGGCCAAAAGCAAAGGAGGACTAAACAGAGGTAAGGAGGAGAACAAGCCAACACAAGAAGCACCCAAGCTCTCCTACTACACCGAATAGGAGTAGAGATAGGCCCCTTCAACCACCGAACCTCCACAGAAAAACCAACGCAACCCATCTTCCACTGCAAGGAAAGCAGCAAGGGAAAAAGCCACCACACCTGCCAGGATCTACAACACCAAGACAACCCATGAACACCAGTAGAGCAGAGCCCAACGAAGAAGAAACTGAGCAAAAAGAAAGCCCCAAAAAAGGGGCGCCAACAGAGCCAAGCCCAAGCCACAGAGGGCAAAGCTAGAGAAAACACACCACAAAAAAACCCTTCATTCGCAGCCACAAAGAGCATGGCCAACCACAGAGAGAGGAGGTAAAGACGCCTCTAGCAAACATGCATCTGCATCATCATCTTCATCCTCTCCATCGTCTGACCCCTCCTCTAGCTCTGATGCACCTGCAGCGCAATTCATGTTAAGAGGAGGGGGGAGGAGGTGAGTAATTGGCAACAATTATTTTCTATTTTGCTAGTTCTAATTATTGAACTGATTGGAACAAGCCTATACATGGGGTAGGAGGTAATCAATTGACAATATGTTGCTATTATTTCACTGGTTGGACTTTATTAGCTTATAGCCAAGGCAATATCTAGGGCAGGGGAGATCAATTGTTAACACCAGTTGCTCTTTTGTTCCATCGACATTAAGGGGAGAGGTGATCAATTGGTAGTTGATCCTAGACAAAAGCGCCCATGGAGAGGGTCAAAGGGCTAAATGAGGAGTGTCACCATTGGAGTGAAAAATTGTTGGAAAAAGCAATGAATAATGTTCCTAAGGGCCCACATTTAATCTCCTGTTTTCTTTTCTCTGCATGTGGAATGTCTTAAAAGTTCCAATTTTTAAGAACTCGGTAGGATTTGACTGGTGTAAATTTAAGTCATTTCTACAATGATCAATTTCCATGAGTAGTCATTACCTTAATGGCATTTCCCTCATGTATGTTGCTAATGATCACAAGGCAACAACCTGCGCAAAGCACAGAAACACCCCTGAGCATTTGTTAATATGGGTGTGGAATGAGGACTAACATCCTCTATAAGAGTAGATGCCTAACAAAGTCTGAGCTCTGAAATATGGCAAAGATTATTTATGGCTGTTTCTATTGTTGCTTTCTCTCTTTTTCTCCACTTATAACAGGGTTTTATTTTTCCAGCATAATGATGGACTTGCTGCCCAATCTGGATTTGAAGGCAGAGATGTAAGGCAGGTATGCAGATACATTAATCTTTACAGGCAGCTATTGAAAGTCATGATATAACCATATCGATATTAATTTGTTTAAAATCATATGGATATATAGGTAGTGATAACATGAAATTGATATTTGATGGTGTTAATTATTTAGTGAATGATGTTTAATTTTATACATGCCTTTATGATTATTGGTTGGTTTTGTGCAGGTTTTGAGAGCTGTACGCTTAAAAATATTGGAAGGTTGTAAAATTGTTTTCAGTCGGATCTTTCCAATAGTTTACCCTGCTGAGATGCATCATCTTTGGCATTTGGCTGAAGAATCAGGGGCAACATGTTCTACTACATTAGATCAATCTGTAACACATGTTTATGGAAAATGCTTTTATAGTTCTTTCTGTCCTGCAGTTTAAAAGCCACTGCCCGTAAATCTTACTTCTTAGCACTTTCCTTTTACATTATAATGTTTTAGATGTCAAGAGGACAACATTTGAGGAAAATATACAGATGTAAAGTTCTTTTTGTACTGTAGTTTAAAGGCCAGTGCTTCTTGTGAAAAAATCTTAGCAGTTAGTTTTTAGACTTTAATGATTTGAGATTTTAAAAGGCTAGCATTTATGGAAACTATGTAGATGTGGAGTTCTTTTTGTTCAGGATTTTAAGAGCTAATGTTATGGTGTCTTGCTTCTAAACAGAGTTGTTAGTGTGGGTTATGTTTACAGTCCTTAAATCATTAAATATTAAGGTTAAATTTTTAATTCTCGGGTTTTGTTTTTAGTAACTATTTTCAATATATACACTTTTTTGATAGGTAATGAAGTTTTTTTTGTTTCAATATTATTGATTGTAGGGTGTATTGCGTTCAATTTTAAACTTCATGGTTAGATGGCTTGTTTATAATGTATCGATTTTTATTTTGTGATCCCACATGTTCACATCATGTCTGGGTCATGCCATATCTGTTGTGCAGAGGCATGTTATTTAAATCTAAAAGGAAGTGGGCAGCTTTTGTTGGGTTTGTGCTATCACTGCCTTCTCTTGTTACACATCTTTTTTCTGTTTGCAAGATGCTCTAGCAGAGAACGTCTTGATTACAGGGAGCACTTGCTCAGCCAGGTTTAAATAGAATCATTATCATGGCACTGTCCCATGCTTACGACTAAATCATGGCCTGTTGAATAGAATTGTGGTGATTATTTTCTATTGGTTTGGTAAATTTGTCATCTCTTAAACCCATCTTCTAGGGAGTGCATTATCAAGTTTAGGATCATAGTATTCTTCTAAGAAGCCTAGTTGGATTGCTGAATAAAATTCTGATGCTTTCATTTTCTATTTGTTTGATAAACTGGTAACCACTAACACCAATTTGACCTTCTAGGGAGTGCACTGTCAAGTTTAGGATGCTATTATGGCAAAAATCCCCATCTTCATTGTCATATAATCTATCAAATTCTCTTGAGCCTTGCAGCCAGCGTTTTCCACACAAGCATGTGCCAAATGAGGTTTATATCCTTGTTATTTTTATCGCATTGCTTGGTCCTAACAATAAACGAAGTTCTAAAACAACCAATTTGGCAAAACTTGGCAGACCCAATTTTGACTTAGACTCAGTGTCTCAGCAAAAAAATTTGGCAAATTACGAAAATACTTAAATTTATTAACTGGCTAAATTCACCAGAACTCGCCAAAATTCCCAAAACTCGGCAAAACTTAGTGTAGGTGACTTAACGGGCAAGTTTATTCTCCTTCTTTCTAACTCACGAGTATTTAGCAATTTATGCAATTCTTGGGCGAGTTATAAAAAGTATGGCAATGGAATTACCATTTTTGACTTATACTTTTCAGGTATCTAGGTAAAACTAGACGCTTACCCCACCTTTGTGGAGGGCACTATCAAGTTCAGTATGGCATTTTACTGGCTATTACCTAAGTGGAGTTCCAATGCAACACAAGTTTGAGGAGTGAAGCAGCTGGTCATCCTAACAGTATTTAAGATGTTTGCTTCTTGTGTATCTAATTGGGCTTGCCTTCATGGTCAATTTGAATTTGGTTCTGATTGCAATCTGTATGTTTAAGGTTCCTTATTGGTTACCACAACCTTTGTATGCTCTGTTTTGTTTAGCATACATGTTCTCCAATGAAAGAATGCAAACTGCTTAAAATTTGAGGGAGGTGTTTCAGCTGAAAATCTTGGTTAGTATGAAAATTCATAAATTAAAAATATTATGATTATGTTGCAATTTCTTTCGCTGTTTGGTCTCGTGTGCCAACATTGTTGTAGTATTTAGTGTTAAGGATAAAATTCTCATAATATACAGAACATTTTGAAAATGGTATGAACTAAAAGATTTCATTTATGATAATTTTGTAAATGAAGCCATAAAAGTTGATAATTATTTTAATAATTTTCTGACCACTTGCTGTTTGCAGAGCAGCAGAAGTCCTGCATAACGTGGAAATTTGATTGCCTGTTGAAGCCCATAAGCATCGTGTTGAGTCTCAAACTGGGCTTGCTGTATTATGACCTTTCTTATCTGAAGTTTTATTTGATGTGAACTTTTAACTACGTGTCGAGTGCATAATTACTCTATTACATCGCTGAAGAATTATTAAGTGCATAAATGTCCTGTAGCGCATTCAAATGTTTTGGGTGCTTAAATGACCTGCCAGTCCAGCGCATAAATACTTTGTCACATTGGCAAAGAATTCTTGAGATCGATCTCCATCTGTTGAGTGAATAAATGCCCTTCCAGTGGAGTGCACAAACACTCTGTTGAATTGCTGAAGGATTGTTGAGATTCAATCCCCCCATTAGTTGAAAGCATGAATTCCGTATTGGTCGAGTGCAACCAGTGTAGTAGTATTGTTGAAATTTGAGATTGAAATGCAACCAGTGTAGTAGTATTGTTGTTCTGAATTCTCCCAGCTCATTAAAAAAATACTCTTTCAAGTAATTATTTTCTTCTTTGCCTTTGAAGTATTTATCTCAGCAATTTTTTATATGATCTATCTTATTTTTATTGGGCATGGGCATAACTGTCCTATAGTATAGCTGAAAAATAGTTGTGATCACAATCTTGCTGGCTTTAAAAAAAATTTGTATGTCTCATGAATAAAAATTTCTTTCAATGAATGGTCTTCTCCTTACTTTCCAAATTTTTATTGTCGCCTTCGAAGTTTTCTTTTATCTCAGCATTACTTATGGGTCAGGTGCGGGAAACCCCTAGTACATTATCGAAGATGTGTTGAGAGCTAAACGCATTTGGTGTAGAATTGTCAAGAATAGTACACGTGTTGGATCATTTTTCCCTCTATTTGTCAAACATAATTTGCTTTCAACTAATTCTTTTCTTCTTTGCTTTTAAAGTATTTAATATTTATCACTTCACATTTTCTTCATATGAAGCTTTATTTGATCTACTTATCAATCTGGTGCATAAATGGTATACTACATTCCAAGAAAGCTATTGAGAGGTGCAGCATTGTTGGTTTTGGATCATATTTTTGCACTTTCTAGAATAAAATTTCAAGCAACTTTTTTCATCTTTGATTTTAAACAGTATGACTCCACACATTTCTTCATATGAAATTTTCTTCTATCTAAACTTTTGATATTGGTTGAGTGAATAAATGCTCTATGACGTATGACATCTTATTTATGCATTGCTCATTAACTGTTCTATCCTTTATTATTTTGACGTCAAAAACTCAGTAGCTCATGATTTACTTGTGACTAGTTGGGTTGAGGAACATATAATTAACTATTGCAGTATTTGGAGAATCTAGTTAATTTATTTTTCTTTGCCTTTGGACTACATGTTCAACCACATTTATACTATATGAAAACGAGAAATATCCTTAACAGTATAAGGCCAAACATCACAACCAACACAATGACACAAACTCGCATTGATAATCAAATATTAGTTTTTTATCCACCTTTTGCTCTGAACCAACATGCTCCACATTCACTAGCAGGAACTCGATGCCTTGCGTCACTTGTTTTACATAGTTGTCAAAACCATCAGTTTCTTGTAAATTTTGATGGGTAACAATTAATAATGATTTAAATGTCAACATGCTTTTAAAGGCAGGTCCCCGTGTTGCTTATCTTTCAATTTATTTGTGTTTCATGAATATTTAATTTTTTTGTTTAGTCTTAAAATGTAAAAAGATTAGAGACAAATTTTTAAAAAGAGGGAAAGAAATATGTGAAATTATGTGACATTTTTGACAATATGTAGTTGTTTATTTCCAACCCCTGCTTTTCTTCGTGCAGCTTATTTTCAATTCTTAAATAGTAGTTGCTCCTTTAAAATAAGAAAAGATTCTAAATTTATTTTTTTCATAATTAAAAATTTGCATGGAAACACTCCAACTCCGCAAAGTTAAGTGGAAAACACACTTAAGCAACATGGAAACATGGGATAAGAAAAAGAAAAAGAAAATTGTACATTTGTTAGATTTGACAAAAGTTTTTGGATGGCCAATATGATGGAATTACTACATCGTCAATTGACATGACAAGGTTAGCATATGACGAAATTATCAAAAGATTATGTTAAATAAAGTAACAAGAAGAGGTACACAAAGTTTTCCCCCATTAGAAAAGGGAAAAAAAAGAGTAGTTGGTTTTATTTGTTTGGTTAAATTTTAGGGTTAGAAGTGTTGATTATTGTGGGCATCACATTTGGATTTGGTAGTTTATCCTTTATACCAACCCACCATGAGTAAAGCAAGTGATCATATGAAGCTACATGACCTAACTAACTTTTGGGAAGGTTGTATGGCATGGTTATCAAGGATGGTTTTGAAATCAATTAGGGTTTATTTGTTGTTTTATTAATGGGTGTAAAATGTATTTAAAATTGAAGATTTAATTATTGAGAGGATTTTGAAGATTTTTTTAGTTATGGACTAATTTTAAGATGTGTATTTTTTATGTGTATTTTATTTGAGTTGAAATATATTTTTAGACTAGTGATATGAGATTTCCACAATCTATCGTGAATGTAATTTAAAATGCTTCTGGATTTGATTGTGTGTGAGTTTTTTCATTAACATTTCAGATCACACTCCGTGATCCATCATCAGGATGCAGAAGAGAGCAAGAGGAGTAAAAATGATAAGTAGCAGACCCAACAACGCATAAAAATGTTGGAAAGAGGGAGGAGAGATAAGGGGGCACAAGAATCAAGACACAAACAAAAAATAAATAAAGAGATTAAAGAAAAGGAAATTGGTGAAAAAATAGGAAAAAGACAAAGCCAAAAAACAAGAATTAGAACCAACAAAAATGAAGACTTAAACATTTAAAGAAAAGCAAGAAATAAGAACCAAGATACCCATATCACCTATTTTATGCATTAATCAATTGAGAAAAAATGCAATACAACAAAGCAAACACTTACAAAATTACCGACCAAAAAATGGAAAATATAAAGAGTAAAGAAACAAAGTAAATCCCAACCCAAATTACCAACAAAAGAGATTTGAAATCAGGACACAAAGAAGGAAGAGACGGAAAAGAACAAGACCACTACAAATCCATAAAGAAAAACCTCAAACAAAAAAAAAAGCTAGACAAAAGATCAAAATAAATAAATACAAAACTAAAGAAAAAGAAACAAACCAAATAAATAAAAACTAGAGAAAAGATCAAAATAAATAAATACAAAACTAAAGAAAAAAATGATGACAAAAGTATAGATATACTTATATATATATATATAGAGAGAGAGAGAGAGAGAGTTTGTAATATGAAAATGTTCTAAAAATATTAGAGTCATAAAAGAGGAGAGGAGGTCAAGTCAAAGAAATAAATATATTCAACTACAAAAATCATTATTAGATGACTAATAGATACATATATAAATAGGCCTATCTACCAAGTACTTAATGTTTAATTTTTTTGGTCAAAGTTATCTCATGTAATGCTTGGACTATTTGTATGTGTCTATTAGCCATCCAACATCACCTTTTGTACTAGTTTATATAACAACATCATAGGTGTAATAATTTAAAAGATTTTGATTAATATATTTTTTAATGGATAAGTGTATGGTTATCATTTATAAAATAATGTTACATATATCTACACAAATAGTGGGTGGATATAAAATAACACCTATAGAATCCATACAGAGAAAATCTCAAAGCATAAAATAAAGAAACAAATACAAATTTGTTAGGTGACTAATGTAGTAGAAAAGAGAGGAGGAGGAGGATCTTAGTCATCTAGCTTTCCCCATACATTAGTGGAGTCCATAGTATCCACAAGAGGGTTCTTCCAATCATTATCCTTTTCTTTAGTTTTCTTCTTCTTCTTCTTCTTCTTCAATAGCATGAATTGGAAAAATGGCAAGAGTTGATCGGGAAAACTTGTTGGATCCAAACTAGTTGGAAGCACCACCAGTAGGCCACCTAGAGGTTCATAGGTGGTGGGGAGGTAGAGCGACATTGAGTAGGTCGTGATCAACCCCATTAACCATAGTCCCTTCTAGTAGCCAAGGGAGAAGCCTACGAGCGATCTTCTTGAGTACCTCAAGTAGAAAGGACCCTTTCACACTAATTCTTGTAAGGAGGCAATTAGCAACCCTTGGAAGAAGAGGGAGACAAAGGAACCTTGGTCACCACAGAAGGGCCATTTTCCTAGTGGTCAAGAAGCACTTGTAAATGTGTCACCTCAAGCACAAATCTATTAGCTTACACTTGAATCTATAATAACAAATTAGAGAAAATCATAGATTTAGAAAAAATAAAACATCTTGATCAACAAAACATTTGAATTTCTATCTTTCCATATGTTAAAGATAATATCTAACCTAAAAGCATGTCATATCTAGTTGAATTTGTGAGGGATGTGAGGCCAATCCCTAATAGAACCATGTGCCATGAAAAGGGATCTAATTTGAATGGCTTGAATAAATTATGGATCTAGGTCTAAAGAGTCTAGGCTCTAGGATATAACCAAAAACTATGCTTAAAAGACTTTGACTGCCCACAAAAAGGGAAATAGGGGTCGAGAACACCCCAAATGAAGTAACTTAGACCCCATTGGAAGGCCTTAGAAAATAATACATAAACAAAGTGGGAAAATTCGAGTTCTAGAACAACCAACTAGATGGTATGAAATATTTTTTTCCAAACTCAAATTGATGATTGCAAATGTCATCATTGATTTAAAGTGGGAACTATTGGGAATTGGGGAGAGAGCAAAAGATATCCTTGTTGTGGCTTATAGTTTCAAAAAGTGGTGTTTGGACACCACTTCCAACCTTTCCACCAAGACCTTGAAGAATTGGTACTAATTATGTGAACCATATCAGCTAGAATTGCTCTTGTTGGTGATATGAGTTGTAGGCCCCAAATACCTAAGGCCTAATAGTCTCATAAGTGTTAGGGGTTTCAAGCCTAGAAAGATCACCACAAACTTGTCTTCAAGTTGGGAAGATAAGGACCAATAGTTGAGATGGGTAAGACATCCTTCACTTCTGGCTATGTAAGACCAAGGGAGGTTTCCCTAAGGTGTTGGTGGGTGATGAAAAGATTGAACACTTCCTTACAACAAACTATACCCACTACACAATATATCCCAATATTGGTGTCACAATATACCTATGTGCTAGTTTGAATGTGTAAAGCTCAACACCTTATTAATAGATAGCCTACCATAAAGGTGTTAATGAATGTATTTAATGATAACCTCTTAGATGTTATAGGCATTCATACATGGCAATAGAACGCACTAAACTAAAGAAAATTGAAAGATGTTAAAATTTATGAGTGTATTGAGGATGAGGATGAGAGAAAGCCAATAACATACCAATGCCTTTATCCAATTAGGTAGTAGAGTTTTTTAACTCATACAAAAGGTGTAATAATTGAAACCAAGGTGATACATTAATCAACACACAAAAAAATACTAGGTTTTTTAGAATGTACAAGCAAGTTAAACTCTACACATGCATTCAAAAAAGCATAGATAATTGCATATGAGTCTACTTAGTAATCCATGAACATACCCATACACTTTCATTATTGTTGTGAGAAGATATCTTTTAAAAACTCTTTACAAGAATTTTATAGTCGTTTGATTGGCTATCTAATCAGAAACACATCAAGAAATGAACACCATGCACTTGGAGACAATCAATCAAGGTTGAATCTGCCTTTAATCACTTGATCTACAACAATTACAAGTGTTAATTACAAATTTTGGGATGAACCTAGATCATTACCTAGACCTAGAAGTCAAAACCCCAGGGCTTCCTATGAATATCTCTCTTTTGTTGGCTCTATAACTTCTCCTCTCTCTAGACCAAAACTATTATCATCTTCTTCAAGTATGGTTGCCAAGGAAAATATGCTCATGCTAAGAATTTTTGTAGAATTTTCAAAAGGTTGTATCACATGGGAAACCCTAGCTATAACCTCCACCAATGCACAATAGCCAAGTGTCCACTGCAAATCTAATCTAATTTATAGGAAACATGGAAGAGCATTCCTTTGACCCATTCCATACATTAGTATTAAAAATTTGTAGGTTTAAGTGTAATAAATAGGAGAAAACATCCACAAAATCCACTAAATTTGCATCTTGGAGGCATTACATGACATAAAAAAATTTTGCAAATAATAAATGAGATGTGGGTGTCACTTTTCTTCTCTAAATTCTCACCAAATAGCATATAGAATCTCTTACAAGATACCACAGATAAAAAAACAAGTAACTACAATAGTAGTTCTATCATTAATGGTGGTGGTTGAGAGCCAATATTTTCATTTTTACCTCTTGTGGAAATTTGACCTCCTACAAGATGTGGGGCTTTGATAGGGATGAGGATGCAATATGAGAATTGGGCCCATGTGAGAGATCCTATGGGTATCAATTGAAAATTTGGCTTGGTATGGCTCTAGCAGAAGTTATGGCCCTTAGTGGATATATCTAGATACCATCACTATCCCCACAAGGTCCTATAGACCTTCAGGACCCCACAAAAGCTTCATATGTGAAATATTGGCTTCCATTGAGTCATAGGTAAATCAACACCTTACTAACTTTTCTTCGTTGTGTCTTGACCCTGGCCTTTGCTAGAAGTTGGACTCTAACTAGTTTGGGAGGAATGCAATTGAACTTCCAACTTCACAATACACAAAAATAATCCAATTTGGATGGAAAGTATTTTTGATGATGTTAGCAAGGTACGAATGTGAGAAAATAGGATGGGATGGAATAGTCTTGCAAAAAAAGGTATTTGAATTAGATGAACTTTGGAAGTGGAAGTTTAGATAAATAGAGAAAGTCCAGAAAAGCGAAATGACATCACCAAGGGAGGATGTGGGAAGATGGAATTCATCCACATGTAAAGACAGTTGAATTTGAAGTTAACTGCATTTGTGGGGAACCTATTGGCAAGTGGAAATGTGGAAAATTCATAGACAATTGGAATTAAGATTGTTCACATGGAAATGCCCACAAAATTGAATAGACATAGTTTTCCAGCAAAGTGGAAAAATCCAAATGAATTGAGCAAATAATGAAAACTACAATTCAATTAGGCATTAGAAATATATAAAGCTACACTTAGCCATTTTTTCCATTTTTCTACCTTTGCGGGAATCAATAACTGAACTGACACTTGTAGAAAAATCAAATAGGACAACACCTTTCTAGAAGATGGACTTGAATTGCACCTAGTTGGGAGGGGAGAACCTACTTGAAGGCATAACTTTCACCCCTTGGCGAATTTCACAAAACTGCAAAAGGAAACATGGATAATTTTTTACGCTCCACTCAATTTTGCTAAGAATTTTGGAAAAATACCATCCATGACAAATATCTTAGATCGGTTACAAACTTGGGAAAATATGGTTGTCACAAAAATGGAACAAAATTTTTGGGGTGCCAACATTGGCTCTAGTTGGGGATGTGTGTCTCTTCTAAGTACAACAAGAATCTAGATCTTTGGGAAAACCAAAAAGGGAACAACAAAATGGGACTTACTCACGCCACATCATGACAAACAAAGGTCATGATTGTACAAAAATAAACAAATTTGTAGGGGCACACCAAAAATTCAATACGAAACAACATATGTTACAAAGGTTCAGAGAACCATACCCTCAAGAGAAATAGAGTTTGAGGTACTGACCATGAACTATTAGTTCCAGGAACTCTCCATCAAGGATCCTTAGGTAAAATATTTCTTTTTTGCATCCTTCATCAATTTGATGAGGCCCAACTCATAGAGCATCAAGCTTTCCATGATTACCCTTAACTTTTAATCTAGAATTCCACATGAGGACAAGATCCCCAATATGAAACCCCCTTTTAATAACCCTCTTATCAAAGAGGTGATTCATTTTTTGTCTCATTAAATTTCTCTCATGGGATGCCTTCCTAGCTTCTTCCAATTCAATCAAGTCATGTATCCTTTGGGAGATCGCATCCTCTTATTCCCCTTCAATCTATTGTAGCAACTTGTATACTAATAATTCAAGGTTGATTGGAAATTTGGCTTCAACACCATATACTAATTCAAATGGACTCTTTCCAATAGTCTTCTTGTAAGTTACTCTATCTTCCTAGACAAAAAATTTCAACTTATCATCCCATCTTTTCTTATTTGCATCCAAAGTTTTTTTGATGTTGTTCATGAGGTATTTGTTACTTGAATCCACTTGTCCATTTCCCTTTGGATGATAAGATGATGAATGTTTCAAATATATTTTGTACTATGAACACATGTCAACAAAGTCTTTGGATTTAAAACACATTGCATTATCAATAACAATCCTTGATGACAAACTAAACCTATTGATTATGTTATTTAACAAAAATTTAACCACCACCTTTGAGGTTACATTCCTTGTGGGAATTGTCTCCACTCATTTTTTGAATTATTCAATGACCACCAATATCCACTTGTATCTATTGTTATACTTTTTTGTTAGCTCCCCCATGAAATCAATACCCCACTACTAGAATGGAGCCTTGGCTAAATAGTAGTAGGGGGAAGTGCACCTTCAAATTTTAACTTGCTAGAAAACCTTTGGAAAGCACCACATCCTTTCAAAAACTTGGCCACATCCCTAAATAATTTGGGCCACCAATAGCCACTCATAATATTATGAGTAGTGGTCTTTGACATATAATGTCTATCACATAACCCTTGGTGACATTCTTTAATAAAGTTTACAAATTGCTCTCCATCCAAACACCTCAAGAGTACACCATCTAGGTTTCTCCACATAATTTTTCCTTCTACATGCACATACTTATGAGTTTCAAGCTTCAAATTCCTCTTTTGCTTACCAATCAACTCAAGAGGACAATTTATGTTTTCTAAATAATATATAATGTCCTTATAGTAAGGACAGTCCTTCAACTAACATGAGACAATAATTGAACAAGAGTTTACCTAATTTACTTTAGCAACTTCTAAATTTTCCTCAGTTATTAACTTTGTTAGGCCTTGACCTTTGACCAACTTATATTTTTGAAAATATATGTCATACTCTTGGATCTTATTGATCCACCTACATATTTTTTCTTATGCTTCCTGCTACACAAAGATATCCCTAATAGTAGTATGTGATACGTGTTGGGATAATGTGTCTTAACCTTGCAATTACATAAAGTATTGTTGATGCATGAGGTAATGTCAATACATCGGTGACGAGGGGTGCCAGGGGCTTTCCCCCCATGAGGGGTCTGGCGTGATCATCCCCCCATGAGGGGTCTGGGGGCAACACGCCCGAAAGGAAAAATTGTATTTATATTTTTATTACTGTAAATCTGGACCATTCATCATTAGGTTTTAAATTTTATGACCGATATTTTATTAGCTTGACTTGCCCTAGAAGGAAACCCTATTTTATGAGGGTGTTATATTATGGCTGAGTATTATGAAGTATATTGAGATTCTGATAGCAGTCTTGTTGCCTCTGGATCTTTGGTTGGTGATACTCCAATGAGAAGCTTGCTCTGCAAGTATATTATAATCTTTGTGATTTTTGAATAATATATTGGGCGGCTTTTGGATTGTGGGGTTTTTCTCTTGAAAGGGCTTTCCCCATGTAAATCACTATGTTGTTGTATGCATGATATTTATGTTTATTTTTGATTAAGTTTATGTAATTGAAAAGATCTGTAAAATTTTGCATTAAATTCTCCTCTCAAGATTAATGTAGGAAATTTTTTCCACTACCTTGTCTTCCTTATAGTTTTTAGGTGTTCAACACATTCGTATATTTGGTGATTCTCAATTGACCATTAAAAAAATTAATAGACCTTATCAAGTAAAGCATGATAAGTTATCTTATCATCGAGACCTCACGCTAATAATGGAACGTTTTATATCATACACTATTGACAATGTTCTACTAAAGGATAATCGACATGTAGATGTAATGGCAAGTGTCATTTCTCTTGTATCTCTTAGTGATTCTTCCTCAAATTTCATAGTTTTTATTCACACTCTTACATCACCATTGATAAATGAAAAGATAAGTGAAACATTGGTCGCCAACTTTGAAACAAAGTGGATGATTTTCTTGAACCAACCACTAAGAACACTAGAGCTCGTATTCAAAAACTCACAGCTCATTATATAATCCTAATTGATATCTTGTATAGGCAAGCATTTGATGGCCTTCTCCTTAGGTTTCTTAAACAAATTGAAATCCATGTGGCCCTTGATGAATCTCATGCGGGTTCTTGCAGGGGGCATTTCAAAGGAAGATCATTAGTTCAAAGATTAATCTGTGTAGGATATTATTGGAAAAATACGGAACATGATTTTTTTGATCATGTTAAGAAATTTCCTAAGTGTCAACAACACAATAATTTGATTCACTCCTACTTCTGAAATTCATGCTCAAGTTTCTAATTGGCCATTTTCAGTGTGAGGCTTGGATCTTATAGGAAAAATTTATCCTCCTTCCTCTTGAAGACACATTTATAAAAACTGCTAAAAAATATTTCATGAAATTGGTAGAGGTAATCCACCTTCATTCTACGTCTGTTGATGTAATTTGTCATTTTATCTTAGAAAATATCATCGCTCGATTTGGCCTTCCTTTAGCCTTAGTTACAGATAATGGGACACCATTTAATAAAAAGGAGGTGAAGAAGCTTTTGGAAATATTTCACATTCAACATCATTTTTCTACACCTTATTATCCACAATATAATGGTCAAGCAGAAGCAATGAAAAAAACAATTAAACATATCTTACATAAAGCAGATAGTAAACATAACAAGAATTGGCATACTCAACTCTCCTATGCATTATGGGCTAACCGCACAAGTTCTCGTACATGTATAGAAAATACACCATACAACCTTGTTTAAGGTGCAGATGCAGTAATACCCTTAGAGCTAGAAATTCCCTCTTTAAGGATATCTCTTAGTGGCTTTATTGATGATAACACTTATATAGAACAACAATTGCAACAACTTGAAATGCTCGATGAGCAACACATAAATTCTCTTGAACATATTCAAGCTTATTAAAAAATCATGCAACATAAATATAATGATAATTTCATTCCTCGTTCATTCAATAAAGGGGATTTGGTGTTGTATGAAAATTAGCACAATGTAAATGTTGCTCTAGATGAAAAAAGGGAATTTTATCTTGAATTGGTTAGGACCCTATCTCATTGATGAAGACTATGGGTCTAGAGCATATAAGCTTAAGGAAATAGATGGTACACCTCTCAAATAACCCATCAATTTTGTGCATTTGCATAGATATTACATGTAGTAGTCTCTTTGAATAGTATGTATGATAAAGCATGTTGTTAGATTAAGTAGATAGTTTCTATTTTATCTCACATTGCTTTGTTCTTGACAAACTTTAGTGTGGCTTGAATTGTTATGAGTGATTTTTCATTTGGATTATTACTTTTTTATGCATGCTATTCAATCATGTGTGTGTTGTGTTAAATTATAACATTATATGTATTTAATTTTAAAGTTAGATCATAAGGGCATCTAGTTTAACATGATTACACTTAATCAAAAATGTAGTATCTAGGTATACATAAGTGTTTAATTAGATCACATTCATCACATAGCAATTAGATCGTGGAAGAATTTATTAAATAATCTTATCAAGATTTCTTAAAATATCACATTGACATCTAATTTAATAAAATACAAATATGCACAACTCATAGAAATTAAAAACTTGCTCATATAGATCATAAATTTTATATACATCATAGTCACCATGATACTAAAATGTGGTGTGTCATAATAAGATATATTTAAGTAGTTCTATGACTACTAAACTCCTCGAGGCCTGGTGGGTTGTGAGACAGTGGATCGAGAATGGCTCTTAGAGCTAATCCACTCTTGTAGACCCTATAGTTGGTCTACTATTGTAGCCTCATGTATGAGTGTTGTGACCTACTCTTGCCCGATTCAATTCCTCTCTATTAGAAATCTGAAATAAATTGAATAAACCAAGAAACATTTTAAGAGAAAATTAAAGTTACATAAACTAGAAAAACATAAGAATGTAAACTAGGACTCCACAAGATTATGCAATGTCGATGTGACAATATTGCATTAAGAGCTCCAATCTAAAAAGATACAATGCAAAGATGCATGCCAAAAGATCAATGCATGAAGATGCAAATACAATCTAGGTAGTGAGTTTATATAGAACTTAGGAGAGCAAGTAGGTGGAAAATCCAACCAATAGGAATCAACCACAAAAAGTGGAGATGGACCACCAAAATTCAACCTGATGCCACCAAAAGGGGAAAGTGGTTCCACCCTTTAAGGAAGGGGACACAACACACTTATCTCTTAGTAATAAACTCACTTTATTATCCTAAGAAAGCTAATAAAGTGTAGGAAAATCTTAGGACAAGGGGAAAATAAATTAACCCACTAGGAAAATAAAAACCTACACCAACATCCCCCCTTTAAGCACAACTTAGAAGGATGTAAAATATGATGGGTCATGGAAAATGAGGCCATGTTAGGTACCCATGTACATATGAAATTCCCCCCAAAGAAGAAGAATCCCCCTCCCATAAATAGAGAGAGAAAACCCCCTAGAATAGAGAGAAGAAAAGGACTAAGTAGCCCCTCTAAAAGAGATCCAATGGTAGATGCTTGAAACTAGATGGAGAAGATGGTCCACATCATCGAACAACGTTCCTCCCATTAGGAAGAAACAAAACCAATGGTGTATGCAAACTACCTCTCAAGTTCTAAAAGGAATATGTAGGAAGAAAGTGCAAGATGTATGAAATCTCTGAAGTCAACTCAAGTGTCCCTATGTCAATACTAAAAGTTGTCACAATCAAATTAGGCATTCTAGGCCACATTGCTAAAGATGGAAAATTAGAATATCTTTAAAGAGACTGATGTAGAGCATAATCCAAAGATTCAAGTATCTTCTCTAAAGATGTCTCCTCCAAATGTTGATCCAAAGTATCCAAACTCATGTCAAACTGTGATGGATGATCATGTAGAGAATGAACAAGAGGGTCAAAGTGTTCCCTCACAATATCTAATGAAAACTCAACTTCATTGAAGAGAAGATGAATGTCATCAATAGTGTCTCCCAAATTTGTAGTATGTGTCTCCATAAACAAATCTGAAATACCTATCAAGAGATCATCCCACAAAGTTGAATCTGAAGGACAATATATGTCCTGCTACAAAGAATCATTGAAAGATTTCAAAGAAGCAACTATAAACTCTAAAGTAGCAATAATAGATGCCAGGAAAAAAGAGTGATCCTCAAAGAGAATATGTATGTCCTCAATAGTATCATCTAGATCCAAGATGAGGGACTCTACAAACAAACAAGT
Source organism: Sequoia sempervirens (assembly GCA_007258455.2). Lineage (NCBI taxonomy): Eukaryota > Viridiplantae > Streptophyta > Pinopsida > Cupressales > Cupressaceae > Sequoia > Sequoia sempervirens. The sequence goes on along the minus strand of VDFB02355613.1, from coordinate 111,755 downwards.
AATGTCTGGTAGAAATTGGTCCCAATGGGCTAAATCCAAAGGACATAAATGATATTGTTGCAAAGAATCATTGGAGGCTCTCAGAGAAGCATCTTTGGAATTTTTAGCTGCAATGGGTGATGTCGATGCAATCTCAACATGAGGATGAGAAGAAAGAAGAGAAGTCTATGTGTCATTTGAATGTTCAAGACATGCATAATACTTAAGTTCCACTAAAGTATCATCATCAAAGGGTATATTATCTACATCATCAAGTGGAATGAGGCAATCTATAGCAAGACCATTTGGGAATGAAGAAACATGAGGGTCTCCAAACATCTCCCAAATCTTGGTCCAAAGTGTGCAAGGACATTCAATGTCCGCTATAACCAACATAGTGTAATCATCAACATGAGAACCAATTACTCCTAATACATGATAAATTCAATTACCCCATATTGATTTCCTTCTAGGTATGTCTAGTTTAGGCATGATCCCATAAAGATGGGTTAGAATTCCTTTTTTCCAAGACTCATAATTAGTGTTATCCAAAATTATAATAGAAGGATGAGTAGAAAAACCCATGATACAATCCTCAAATGATTACAAAATAACACCAAAAGAGAACATCAATACACTCCCACCCTTTTTAACTAGTATCAAAGATCACCCCCCAAATATTACAGGGTTGGTGTTGTGTGGTCTCACAACATGCCCCATTTTTCCCCTTAGCAAAATGTGGACCCCCTTTTTCTTTTTTTCCCCTTTCATTTTTGCTTGCTTCGACATTGGTCTGAGGTTGGTCAAATGTGGGCTTCATTTTTAATTTTTGCTTGGTCTTTGTTTTATCCCTATTCTTTCCTAGATCCGGTCTTTTGGTCTTTTCATGGAATTTTATATTTTTCCCAGAAACCGAAATCCTAGAGTTGTGAGGTTGTATCAAGTGAGTTGTATCTTCAGTTGGTCATGGCCCCATCCGGTAAGTCATCAATTGAAAGCATCAATCTCGATAATACCATTTTCTTGTATCGGAGTCTGGTAGTTTTTATTTTATTTTCTTTATTCAGAACTTGGAAACCGAAGATTTTGTTTTGCAATGTTTTAATCATTTTTATTTTTTTGATCTTTCTTGAACCTAGTTCCTAGTCTTTTTCTTTTGTTATGGTTTTCTCTCAAGCTTGGCGGTAAGTGCCTTGGTTCTCAATATTTCTTCTCAAAAGTTGGTACTGGAAGTTTTAATCTTGGTGATTACAAATTGATCATGTATCTTAATGTCTTATGTCTCACAAAAATCAAAGTGACACCTGAGTGCCACATAAGATCGTCGCACCGTCTTTCTCCTCTAGTAGCGAGCCCACGCATAAATCTAGGTGTTTGTAATTTGAACCCTAATTTATAATTATTGCACCTTTATTTGAGAAATTAATGCATTATAATAGGTAATTAATGAAGGTGGTGAACTACTCCTGTACTTGGTACCACCTTAAGCATGCAATTGCTTTCATAACACTTCACTTCACATCATGCTGCAAATTCGCAAAGGACATTGAACAAACGAAATAATACTGGCATGCAAGGAGAGGTAAATTTCAAGAAACTGAGAACATAGCTACCAAGGGTTTTGAAGCTCCATTCTGAAAAGATTGTCATTGTCAACTAGAACCAGGTATGTTTTAGATAACTGATATTTTGTGACTTAATTTCATGCAGGAAAATCTCAAAAAATGGTATTTCCCTTTGGAAATTGAAGTGTTGATTATATTTTGATTTGAATTTAGCTTAAAGTTAAATTGAAAGTTTTATGAAATTGTAAGAAATTTTAAATATAACCCTAACTCGTACACAAGACACACATTTGAAAATGCAGAAAACACTAGCAAAAATGAGTACTTCTGACGCAAGAGAAAAAGAGGAATTTAAATATTGTAGTTCACAGACCATACCAATTGGTGTGGTAGTTACAAATACTCATCTAGGGTGGTCTTCTGATGTTGAAATTTGCACTCGGGTATGGTCGGAAAATGCTTCTCAGTGTACCAGAAATGTTCTAGCAAGTGGGTTATTTTTAGCAGGAAAGTTTCCACCGGCAATGGAGGCCCCTAAATTGGTCATGGAATGTATAAATCATTACAACCTAGATAAAAGAATCATTGAGGAGGGAATAAGTTATGCAGATCTGTCCCAGAAAGGAATTATATACACATTTGGGCTTCCTATTTTCACCCAGATGTATAATATTGATATTGAGGGCAAAATACAAAACTTATCAGAGTGTCGAAGGGTGCAATAGAGAAATTGTGAATACCCAATGGTGCCAAGAGCTAATTATAGAACATACAAAAACAATTCTAAGGTCTATGTTCAACCAAGATATTCAAGATGTTATAATCATGCTGAACAGGGTAGCTGGGTTGCGAGATGCTAGTAAATATGAACCCTGGATGTTTGTGATAATATCTAGACTGATGAGTAATCTAGTGCAAATGAATTTGGGAAAGTTTATTAGTGACAGATTGCATGATCAAATAACTGCATTTCCCAAAACCAAATTTTTTTGTCTTCATATGTGATCTATTCTTGCGCCATGAGGGCAAGTAAACAATGGTTGAAGAAAATTGGTACTCTGGGTAGAGAATTAGGAAATAGTTCAATATATGCTCATTTACCCCCAATTACTATCCACATATACAAAGAGCATTACAAAAGAGTTAATGATGTGTTCTCTATGAAGGTGGTTAGAATGATGGAAGGTGACAAAGCCAAAAGGTTGTCATTGGAGGCGCAAAGTGTTATCAAGCCAATGGGAAGCTGGTATATTCAGTTCCCCACTTTCTCCTACATTAGGGCAGAAGGGTTTGATGGACATCCTTTCATGCTACCCAGGTATCCCACAAAAGAAAAAATATTGTGTTATTAGAATTGGTGAGAATTAAAGGCTCGTAAGAAGGCTTCCTTCAAATTCCCTATTGTGATAGGGAATTATAAATGTAGTGCAATCAATACAGCTGACTTGTGTGAAGAAGAACTTAAAACATATAATTTTGAATATTTTCCACTTCAAAGAATGTATCATGATATTGAAGGGAATATTGCCAAGAACATAGCTAGTTATTATGCTCATGTCCAACACCTAGAAGATTATTGAATTAATTGTGAAGATGAGAACAAAGTAAGGAAAATAAAATATAAAAGATTGTCCCTAAGATCTGCTCAGATTCTTATGCTTCATGATATTACAAATCAGTTGGAAGAGGATGATGGAGAAGTGTTGAATAGAGCTTATACTGAAGATAGAGTGTATGATGAACCTATCCCAAACCCAAATTATGAGGGTGAAGAAATGACATCAATTGATGAGTTCTCTGCACTAGTTCTATTACACACTCAACACTGGATAAATGATTTTTGTAAAGCTTTAAGAGAGAAAGGAATTGAACCCACATTCTCACAAGATAAAAGAACAAAACAAGCAAATGAAATTGCATTTGAGAGTGGGGAACCTACCAAGAAGAAAAGGAAAACTAGTAAAGTGGCTCCTGGTATAAGAATTGAAGATAAAACCCCTGATGCTTCAAGTCAGGGAGCTTCATTAAAGCCAACTGATAAGTAGAAAGATGCAGGATCAAGTAAAGATAAATCAAAAGTAATACCTAAAGGTGCATCTTCCTCTACAGCAAATCCAAGGACTAAACCTACCATTGATGAAGAGGTAGAAGTAATAGAAAATGTTGGTGTATAGACAAGGTCTGCATCTCAGAGAGCTACAACATTATTTACTTCTCCTCCGTCTATTAATATGGCTAATGTGAAACAAGCACTAGGAGGAACTCCTATTGTTTTGGATGAAATTTCTTAGGCAAATGAAGCCAAAATTAAAGAATAGATGGATAAATGGGGTGCCATGTGGGAAAATGTAAAAGAAAATAAGTTTAAAGATAAACCCATGGTACAACCAGTGGTAGAAGAAATTACAGACATAGGGTCCACTCCTATGAATACTGAAGAAGAATAATTTATACAAGGAACACTCGCTTCAAAAGTGGGGAATCTTGATATTCTTGAGATGGAAGCAGGGGAGACTGTAGGGTAGGATCCTATTGATGAAATGGTTATTGAAGATACTTTTGATTCCTAGCTTTCGCTTTGGAATAATCTGAATGATAATAAACAACCACAGGTCTTTGAGGAATCAGAGAAGGACTAGGTTGAAATTGAAATTGAGAAAGAAGAAGCTACAAAGGTTTCAGGTGATGGAGTTGGAAATGAAGAAAATCCTGGTGTAGCAAAATGCAAAAAAAGTGACATGCAGGAAGGTGATGTTGAACATATGGATAGACAAGAAAATATAAGTCTTTAGATAGAGGAGACAGTGCCAAATCCCATAAATCCTAAATCTATGTCAGAAATTGTTAAAAAAATTCCTATTTCAGAGGACATAATAAATAAAATTGAAGAAGATAAGAGATTCTTGAATCAAGCGGAAACCAAGAAAAAAGTAATGTTGCAGAGGTAGAGTGTGATGAGGATGCACCTGATTAGTTGATCAGGCAATTGGCTTCTCCAATGGAAGTAGAAATATTGCCTCTAGATCTTAACAATTTTATACAGGAAGTAGATACTCCTAAACCTAGGCGAAGAGCTAAAGAAAAGCATTTCATATAGAAAAATGCAGATGGAGACAAAACCATCCATATAGCTACTCCAATAGATGACAAAAATAGACATGAGATAATGCTTAAGGAGTACAAGATAACAAGTATTAATCTTGGACACCTATCTTGGAGGCAAGAATTGGAAGAAATAAAGATGAATATGGATGCTACTGTTGCCAGAGTACAAAAGTATAAAATGAAGAAAAGAGAATTGAAGGAATGGGTTGCTACCTTGGAATATTTTATAAAATCACTAACCCTATCTGGTCAAGCACAGACTGAATTGCCTCAACATCCAATACTAATGTCACAAGAATAGGTGGATACAATTGCAAAAATTCACCATAAAATGAATGTATTTGAAGAATGGATCGAGTATTGGGTGAGGCAGGGAGAAGAATTTATTACAGATGCAATAGGAAAGTATAAGGAAGCATACCATTGGTCTAAAAAATCTAGAAGATTTGAAAGTTAATGCAAGGTTCGCTAGGAACAAGTTGATGTTGAAAGGAAAAATGTTGAAATTCTCATACAAATGGATGTCCAAGAATTAATACAAGGAAATGTAATTTTAGGGAAAGAAGTTCCATTACCAGAAAAATGGAAGAAACAATTAAAATGGGAAGGTGACATGTTCATAATATGTATAGAAGGATTTAAAAAGGTCACCATGGAATGTAGAAAATTGCTTAATAAAGATCAATATTTTATTGAAATCTCGGCACGTCAAGGTTGTGATCCCCAAACACTAGGACAAGAGGGTAAAGAAGCTAAAGCCTTCAAGGAATGGATTGAAAGGATAAATAGAGACCATGTTCAGTTGTTAACTTGGGAGGTCATTGATGAGATTATACAGTGTAGGAACACCATAGCTAGATATGAGACAAACAAAGCGCAAAGGAATGCTAGTATACTCTAGGTATCAGAAGAATACACTAGGCTTAAGCTCACTTGGAAGGAAATACAAGGGATTTCAAAGGAACATATGCATAAAATATTGAATTCTTTCTAAGAATATCAATTGAAGAAAGGTGAAGAAAAGATCCCAAAGCCTAAGCCCTAAATGATGAAAGGAAATATTGAATATCGAATACCAAAGGTGTCCTAGAAATATTTTTTGTTGCATTTGAGTTTTGCATGTTGTTCTCAGTCCTGGTAAATGTTTCTTGTCTGGTATTCTAAAGGATTCCAATAGCCTTGATCTATGCAAAGTATTGTGTACTAGAGTTTGGAAAGTGAAAAGTGCTGCTGCTAAGGAAGTCAAAGCTTTGACTTCATCTAGAATATTCTGATGACAGTTGGCTTATGCCACGTGCTATATTTTGATTTTCTATTTTTGATTCTCTGGATAAACTTTAAGTTTGAACTCTTGGGGCATGTTCCTATAAAAGGCCATTTACTACTTTATTTTTGTTTTAAGTTCAAAATTTGTGGACATTAGAAGAGCCAAAACTTCTCTAAGTTTTGTTACTTTTTCCTATTTTTTGAATCATTCCAGTGTAAAAACTTGTATGCACGTAGATATTAATCAATATTGAAGCCAATTTGATAGCTACCTATCTCATGAATCTTTGTAGCTGGTTTTGTTAGTTCGGCCGAACAAGACTATGTGTTGTGTTGTTTAAGGGTGCATACAAAACCTACTCGGTGTCCAAACTAAAACCCCTCTTTAAAAGCTTGCACCGTTTTATATGTAGTTGTAAAACAATCCAATGAAGTATAAATTAGTTTTCTTTGATTTAGTTAATTCTTTGGGGCATGCGTGGAGAATAACCAGGAGAAATTTTAATTTTTAGTATTTTTATGCTTTATTTTAGAATAGATGTTTAAATTTTGGAAAATGTTTCAAAAAATAGATGAATGGATGGAAATTTATTAAAAATATTTCATTTCCTATGAAATTTTTGAATGCTTAAAGCTAAATCTACTTAAGTGATAGCAAAATTGTTGATATTCGTGAAGTATTATTTCAACTCTTTTGATTTCATGATGTTATTTTATGATTGAATTGGAAATCTTGTGTAAAATGCTTATGATTCTTAATGAAACCAGAAACAAACGTATTCCCTTTGAGATTAACAACAATATCACATCATACCCTGAAGTGAACCTAGTATTGTCAAGACCTGACTACCAGAGACTTGGGATTGAAATGTACCAACCTTTGTCCTATCATATGAATCCCTTAGGGTTTCCTTTGGTTAAGTCTTTCAAGAAGGATAGGCTCTTCGTGGTTTGTTTGTGAAGAATTTATTTGCCATGTTGCTGCAAGTAACATTGCCATCAATAATTGGCATTTTATAATTTAGTGTGTTTGCAAAGCCTTTTCCAAGATACAATACTCAATAGGCTCAAAATAGTCAAAATTACAAATTTTGATGCAAAATAAACCTGGAAAAAAATCTAGAGAGATTATCCTTATGGATGTGTATCTCCAATACCTTTCCAATTCCTATTTGTTTTCGAAAATTGGAGCACCAGGGCGAAAGTTATGGCATGTTGAAGAAATTAGCACAAAACAACTTCAACCTAAAATATATAGTACAAAATGGTAAAAAAATCTTATCAATACCTCTATGGATGGAAATTTTTCATCTCCAACTTTCCAACAATATCTCGTTTGCCAAAAATGAACACCGTGGAAAAGTTATGAATTTTTGAAAAAAACTAGCTGAATTAAGCTTACAGTGATGATTTTTTCTAGCAAAAAAATGTTTTTCTTTTGATTTGATTTCTAAAAATTACACTCAATGTATGTAGACAATAAAATAAACCCAAAAATATTTTTATGTTAAGAACAAAACCCAAAAATGGTTTTTTGATCTAGCAAGTAGAAGATGAAAAAATGAAGCTTTTTAACCTTCAACCTGTAGAAAAATGAACAGTGACGCTTTTTGGACAACAATTATTTTTATATATGCTCAATATATACAAAATCTAATTGATACCCAAATATGATTTCGACCTTAGGAACAAAACCTAGAAATCATTTTTCTTACCAATGAGTGGAAGTTGGATTTTTGAAGCAAAAATAAAATGGCTCTAGTAAAAATATGTTTGCCAAATCTGAGCTTCAAACCTCCATTTGCAACTATGTCAAATGATTTCCAATTTGGATGAAACAAAAGACAAACCTAACTTATCAAGCCTTCTAAACATGTTGGAATAGTCAAAAATGTTTCCAGTACCACCAAAAATGTTGCAATCACTCATATCTCACAAAACACATGCAATATGAAGAGGTTATTATATCTTTGCAAATCCTTTCCGATTCTCCATATCATTCAAAACATAAGAGAAGAGCATACAAGAATTTACAAGATCTTTACAAGAAACTCAATCTCTCAATTAGGAATCTATGAACTTAGATTTCTCAAAACAAAAGCTCTAATACCATGTTGGAAATCTAAAATAGATTGAATAACCCAAGGAACTTTTTAAAAGAAAATCAAAGTTACATAAATTGGAAAAACATAAGACTGCAAACTAGGACTCTGAGAGATTATGCAATGTCAATGTGAAAATATTGCATTAAGAGCTTCCAAGCTAAAAAGATATAATGTAAAGATGCATACCAAAAGATCAATGCATGAAGATGCAAATACAAGTTGGGTAGTGAGTTTATATAAAATTTAGGAGAGGAGGTAGGTGGCAAATCCAACCAATAGGAATCAACCACAAAAAGTAGAGATGGACCACAAAAATTAGAGGATGCCACCAAAAGTGGAAAGTGGTTCCACCCTTTAAGAAAGGGGATACCACATAGTTATCTCCTAGTAATAAACTCACTTTATTATCCTAAGCAAGCTAAATAAAGTGTAGGAAAAACCTAGGACTAACGGAAAATAAATCAACCCTCTAGAAAAATAAAAACCTACATCAACACTCTCCACTAGCACCCTACTAAGTTCCTCCTATAGAGAGGTTTGTTCCTTTCTCTCGGTAGGAACTCGAGTGGCTCTAACCTCCTTACATGCAGCTTGCAGTCCCTCGTTTCTACCTCTAATATCCTCATTTTCAGCTCTAACCTCATTGATAACTCTTTGGGAATCCTTGTGTGCTATCTTCCATCATCATATGGGTTCAAATAAGTCAACATGGTTCCTCGTGCTTGATGGTGGCCTATGCTCTACTTGTATTGGGTGGTGTGGGGCCATAGGTGTAACCATATTTGCAGTAACTCGGTTGAAGAAGTTGAGCCAATCTCATGTCTGAACTGTAACAAAGAAAACATGAAATAAGTCAGAATAAGATATAACATATATAAACATAAGTTAACTAATAATATCAATAATACATCATATCACCTGGATGACCAACTCACCAATCTGGATCTTGATAGGATACTATGGTGTTCGCATCAAGACTCCCCTAATAGGTTGGTGGTGTAGGGGGAGTTACATTGTTGCTCCCTCCATGCTCATAGATCTGTATCCCCTCTAGAGTCATAGAAGGTGCTCATGTGACACAAGGCTGAGATGTAGGTCTCTCCTCAGGGGCATCTTTAGCCTCTGCTCGCTCCCCAAGATCTCCTCCTATCGGTTGTTGATCCTCCTCCTCCTTTGCTATGTCATCATCATATATCATTTCCCCATCTACATCTTCTTCCTCCCTCTTCATGTCATCCCCTTGGTGATGTGGCCAAGCCCCGGGATCGCTTGTGGGATGACCTCGACGGGAAGACGTGACTAGGATGCACAATCCTCCACCACCTATCATATGTAATTGACATGCCAACATCATCCTTGTTAGATGTTGGACGTACATCTCACTCCTCATCCTTTGAGTCGCTATAGGTGATGTCTCTGAGTGTGGGATGACAAATGTCCTATGGCCTAGCACCACTACGTGCAGATCTCAAATATGTGGGTTGTGGGCTAGGTTTTGTCTTTAGCTAACCAAAATATCTCATCAAATGATCATAATTGTTACACCCCAATTGTGTAATTATTATTTACTATTACTATGTAGGGTAAATGTGAATGTAATTTGTATTCTGATGGCGAATAAATTGTGCTTGCACTTTGTTATTAATACAGTATGAATGAATGTTGTTTCATTTAATGTTATGAGAAGAAATGCATATATGTGAAATGGATGGATAATGAATTGATATTCTAATTATGGAGATGTATTATGTGTAATGCATGTTTTATTGAACAGCTGACTACCATGTGCATGTGTTAGTTGGATGCAAGTATATGTTCATTCCTCTAGGCGGGGGGGAAGTATCACTCAGGAGAAGGTCTTGGTTGGGTAACTAATAAGGTAACCTATCTGATCTTACACACACACAGTAGTATGGTTGAGTCAAGTTATTATGGGGGAATTGGTAAGTCATCCTTATTTTGATGTGTCAACATTAGTAAGAGTCTTGTTTACTTTTGAGTGCACTATTAGGTGATATTTATCTGTTTGAGCGCGTGAGTTCTTCCTATATTTTTATGATTGTATTGATGAATAGAACGTGCGTGGAATATGTATATGTACACATATGCATGGGGTGATCCCACAATAGTGTTTTACAATTTTTGGCCAAACTGGACACTTAAATTATTATTTTTAACTAAATCTTTACATTCGGGCACCTATAGCAGCTAAACCGTGAGGAATTTGAAGATGAAGCAAACTAGAGTCTCGTCACATTTTATCTGTAGATTCTAAAAATATTTTTTTCAAAAATTTTGGAATCAGATTACACTTCTTTTTCCATCTCCCACGAAAATTGGTTTTTTTTCAGAAAACAACATTTTTAAAAAGTGACGCACACTGTATAACGCATAACTTTTTTTCAATAAAGGATAAAATTCTAATTTTTTCGAATTTAGATTTGTAACTCCGATATCTAGTGCTTCCACTTGGTTAGATAGCTTTTTATTGAATATTTTTTCTTTAATAAGTTTCGAAGTCAAACCAATTACAATTCAAACATAGTGCAACCGTATAACACGTAACTTTTTTTCTATATATCGATTTATTTATTTATTTATGTTGGATCAAAGACTTCAATATCTGGTGCACTCATATTTTTCAATTTTTTTTTGATAATCTGCTATTTTTCCACATGTGCAGAACAAAGACCTTCATTTTCGATGAAAAACCTATGTTTAATAAAACTAAAAAAAATACATAATAAAATTAAAACATATTAAAATTATATTCGTTGGATAGCTCATTCCAAGGACTACCTGATTCCAGTTGGGTTGTTCAAGACTCCTCCATTTTCATCCTCAACCCGAGTTTCAAAGCGTAAAAAATTAGGTTTTTTTGTGAACAATTTCAAAAATCAAGGAAAAGGGGGGTTCGCTAGAAACATGGAGGTTCTAGCGAACCCCCACAGGTTCGAGCAAACCAAGGTTCATTTGAACCCCCTTCAATATGCATTTTTCTTTTTTTTTTGGGCGGGAAATGTGGGCCTAGTAATTAATGGGTTCACACGAACACTAGTTCGGTCGAACCCCTTTTTGGTTCGGTCGAACTTGTAGGTTCATTTGAACCCCTAAAACCAATTTTTTTGCCATGGGGTCATTTTTTCTTAGTTTTCCTTCCTCCATCAAATTGTAAACCACTATTGTGGCTTCACCCCATGTCAATGATAGACCATATGCATGAAGGAACATGTAGATGAGGGTACATAGGTAGACGTACCTATGCACACTTATGGATGGGTTTCTTAAATGTGCATGGAACTATCAAATGGACCTTACGAAATGTATATGTATATGTATAGATATATCACATAGGTGATTATCAATGCAATAGTAATTGTGTATAACTATGGTGTGTAATCGAATGTGTATATATATAATATACATGTATCTATATGTATATATGTATCGATATACTCGTATGATGGCAAACAAACATGCCCATACAAATGTGTCGATATATGTATACATAATTTATTGGCATATAATATATATGAATATATTTTAACATATATATATACATATACATACATATATGTGTGTGTGTGTTGATATTTATATATATATGTGTGTGTGTGTGTGTACCTTGGAATTTTACCCTTTTCTAATGTGCAAAATAACTAAAAATGCGAATGATAAAAGACTAAGGACACTTCAAGATTAGCCTAAAGAGTGATAAAATAAGAAGGAAAATAGATGAAATAAGATGTAAATGATTATACCTTCCTTGTTGTTGATGACTCCTTGGTTGGCCTTTGATTTAGATAGATTTGTGTGCTCCTTAGATGGCTTCTTGAGTGGCTAAATGCAAGATCAACTTATGCAAAATGATTAAAATGGATGGCTAGATGATAGTAAATGATTGAGAATGCAAATTGGCAGCATAAGGTTGCTCAAATCCAAAGTGTTGAAAATGCCCTTGAGGAGGGGGTATTTATAAAAAAAATTGAATTCTCTAGAGAATTCAATAGTTGAGATGCATCCAACAAGGTCAAGATGAAGGGCTATGGTGGGTTGAGAACCCACAAGCCCTCACATCTTGACATGTGGATGGTGAAGTGGCTAAGAGAAGATGAGGTGTCAAAAAGGTACATGAGGTGGAGGAAGGACAAGTACCTTCCAAGCACCTTGGGAAGTGAGGAGATTTCCTCAAAAAGGGATTCCTTGTCCCCAAGTGAGAGTGAGAGGGACATTTGAGGAATTTTGGAGTTCCTCAAAAATCTACATGGGAAAAGGAGAGGTGGTTGGGGATATAAATGTGAATTAAAAATTCACATTTTTAGGAGGATCTAAAGGATAAAAGGTGAGCTCCAAAAAGGTGGGACTTGGTCACATGTGGAAGATGTGACAAGTTCAAGGTTCTAGAAGCCTTAGAATCTAGGATAAATAAATGTGAATTAAAAATTCACATGGGAAAGAAGGTCAATGCTAAAAGGAGATAAATGCAAAGGTTGGCTAAAAAGTGGTGCTAAATATGGCTAATGACCTTGGTTAAGGTTGTGCAAATATTGGATTAGACTAATTAATGGAAGATTAGAGGCAAGTGGTAAATGTAGGAGGATGTGACATTAATCTTTGATTAAGAGGATGCACATCATAATCATGAATTAACTAATTCAGATTAGAGCAAGATCATGGAGAATGTGACAAGGAGAGAGAAAATGAAGAATTTTAAATTGATTTTAAATCAAAAGGTGAAAAATGACTAAATTAAATAAATTAGTGTATTTATTTAATTTAGAGAGGAAGAAGGTGAAAAATAAAGTATTTAATTATTAAATCAAATACTTTACAGATATGAGATAAAAGGTGCAATATTAATTTAATAAATTAATATTTAATATGATAGATGAAAAGGGAGTAAATTTAATCATATGGGAGTGATTAAATTTAGATGTCTACATTTTGCCCCTCTTCGAAATATTGTTAGAATAACAGTGTTTCGAAGAAAAATAAAATGCAAATGAGGGAGGAAATGACAAATGGTGATTCCCCTAACATGGAAAAGGTTAATGATGCCCCAATGACCAAGTTGAAAGAATGAAGAGATGGTAAGAGGGTATGCCCCCTCGAAAGGGCGGTTGGGGGAGGAAACAGGGGGTCCCCGGATGACATCTCGATAAGAAGAAAAGAAGGACACTATTGGATAGAGCTCGCAAAACTAAGCAATTTTGGTTTTTGAGCGGAGGTGATCTGACGCACGGTTTGCAAATGGCAACCCCGGGAAGTTAGGGATTAGTTGGAGGAAGAAAAAATGAAATAAAAGGTAAAAAATACCTTTTTGGAGGAAGGGGTTAAAAAGGTAATTTTAAAAATTACCTTAGTCATTTTCACTATAGCAGTTGAGAGGAGGAGAGTAGAGGAGTGAAAGCGGACGAGGAGGAACGATGCCGACGGACAATGACACAGCAATTGTGCATAGGGCAGACAAGGTGCGTGCATTATACAGCGGGGGCGCGGACGGACAACATGTGAGTGATAACAAAACCCGTTTAATATTTGCATTTTAACATATATTTTGATAGGTTTGAAAATTTTGAACACATGGGTTTTGTTCGTTAGGAAAAATAAAAAAATGGGTCGGAACTAGATTAGAAAAAAAAAGTTAAAATTAGTGGAAAATCCAAAGGGGGAAGAAGCAAGGTGAGCCGCCTTACTTAGGGCACTGGCCTGGCCATGGCTTAGGGCTGAGCCTCCTAGCCGAGGGCAGCCGACCGGGGCTCTGCGTAGCCTTGGCCACAAGTGGGTGCCCTTGGCTGGCTACATCACTGTAAAGTGAGCTGCCTCACAGAAGTGTCCTCATTGCATAGGGGCCTACCGGGTTGTGGTCGGTCCCGCCCGGCCGATGAGCTTCCTACCGAGTGGAAGCACCCTACTGCGCCTGTGGTCCCGCCCCGGTCGGGGGTGGCGTTGCCCCGCTGTAATTGGGGCGGCACCGCCCAGCTGAGGGTGGAGCTACCCCGCTGCAGCCGGGGCGGAGCCGCCCCGCTGCGGCAGGGCGGGGCAGTGCTGCCCTGTTGCAGCCGAGTGGGGCCGCCCGGTCAGAGGGCAGAGTCGCCCCGGCAGTGGGCGAAGCTAACCCAACGGGGGGGCAAGGAAAGAAGAATGCAAGAGGTAAGAGAAAGGACGAAGATAAAAAGAAAGATGAGAAAATGGAATAATGCGAAAGTTTTCGTGCGTGCAGAGTTTCGAGCAGATACGAGTGCAGGAGGGACAGTCAGAGGTGATGGCGGCATCGATAGCAGCGATGAACGGGGAGGATCAGGCGGCGTTGGATCACGCAGGTTTAGGTCACTGTGTTCAATTTCCAGTGGTTAAAGCACATCCGGCGATGCTGACAGCGTTGATAGAGAGATGGAGCTCAGAGACATCCACGTTTCAGTTCCCTACAAGGGAGATGACTGTGACGTTGGAGGATGTGTGGTGCATCTTGAGGCTACAGATAGCTGGCCGGTTAGTGAGCGTGGTGGTGTCCACAGGGGCAGAGTTACAGGAGACCATGAGAGTTTTGTTTGGTCAGGTGGCGTTGCTCTTGGTGAAGGGGCAGTTGGATTTGGACCAGTGTTTGTCAGTGGGGGTGCCAGCCTTACCGTTGTTCCTGTGTGGCCTGATTAGTGGAATATTGTTGCCAGATCGGAGCAGATGTTTATGTAGCCTGCGTTATGTGGAGGTGATTCGACATATTATCGAGTGGCGAGGGGGGCCGTTTTCATGGGGTTCATGTGTATTGGCTCAGCTGTACAGAGATATGCACGGGATTTGTTACCAGAGGATATCGAGTTTGAAACATATGACGTTGCTGCAGATTTGGGCTTGGGGACATATTGTAGTGACGAGGCCGATAGTGGTGAGGAGGGGGACAGTGGATGATCGTGAGCCCGTGGCTTGGGAGTATGGGGAGGAGAGAGGTTGGGTTTTTCGCTATGAGATGCAGGGAGAGATGAAGGGGTGGAGGAGAGCATTTGATGATCTGCATCTGAGGGACATAGAGTGGCGGCCATATAGGGCGCGTCAATTCAGGGGATGGACTAATACGAGGAGACATGAGGGTTATTTTCTAAGCAGATGTTTTATTATTGGGACTTTTCCGCACATAGTAGAGTCTCATCGATCGGACAGAGTGTTGAGGTAGTTTGGAGTGATAGAGGATATTCCGACGGCACCTATCTTGTTCTGGCGGTATAGTAGAGAGCTACCATGGGGAGGCCGTATAGCACCAGCGACACCTAGGGCATCATGGAGGGCAACAGGGCAGGTGCCTTATCCAGGGAGAGTAGGAGGAGAGCAGGTGCCAGTGGTGACCGAGCGATACCGGAGGTGGTTCCAGAATAGGTTATGGGAGAGGATTACTCCTGTTTAGCCTATTTTGAGGGTAGCGGGTGTCGGACCAGAGGATGAGCAGAGACTATGGAGGGAGAGGAGAGGAGGGGAGCAACAGTGACGAGAGGCTATGGCAGTGATAGACGAGGGGGGACAGGAGGAGCCTGAGGGGGATGAGATAGAGCAGGTAGGCAGAGTAGGGAGGAGGAGGAGGAGACATCAGAGACGAGGCCGGAGAGAGGGTCGACAGTGGGAGAGGGGGCAGCCACAGAGAGCCCAGGGGGCAAAGGGTCGAGGAGGTGATGGATGTGGATGATATGGAGGATGTGGAGGTGGTAGGTGTGAGGGATGCATCAGAGGAGGGGAGGAGACAGTTTTTGGTAGGACGACATGGGCAGCCACGGCGGTTGCGGGTTCGGCCAACTGCAGAGAGTCACGAAGCTCGTCAGGAGCTGGAGAGCGGAGAGGATGAGGATGTTAGAGCAGCACCAGAGGAGGAGAGGAGGTCACCATGACGTTGATTTGTGGTTGAGAGGCAGGGAGAGGCAGGACGATTTCGGGTTCGCTAGATTGTGGAGGACCATGAGGAGCGACAGGAGCAGGGGGGTAGGGAGGAGCCAGCAGGTGGGGATGATGAGACAGATGAGGTGGATGAGGAGGATGAGACAGAGTAGGTGGTTGGGGAGGAGGATGCAATGGATGTAGATAGGGATGTGACAGAGGGGGATGTTATAGCAGTGGAGTCATTAGCTTTAGTTCCTTATGTACCAGAGGATCCCATTGTATAGGCGAGAGGAGCAGAGGCGAGAGTACAGATGGTGGAGCGAAGAGTGAGGGCTCTTGAGGCCGAGCTAGCCATAGTACAGTGGGAGTCATTAAGAGATTATGAGGCCATGGTTTTCGAGCTTGGGGGAGCGGTGGAGGAGAGAGACAGGGCACAGTCAGACGTGCAGAGGATATAGGGTGAGTTGACCAGTATGACATGGGACCGTGATAGATTGCAGGAAAAGGTCGTGGTTTTACAGGCCAGGGGGAGCCAGAGGGGAGGACAGAGCAGGGAGCAGATCAGGGGACAGGATGCACTAGTCAGCAGTCAGGAGATCTCCAGCGAGATTGGGACGAGCTTCAGGATAGAGTACATTGCCTTGAGTAGGCAGTTGGAGAGATGGGGCTGATGCAGGAGAGGGAGGCTGTGGTAGTGGAGCAGGCACGGATTATGCAGGCTGAGAGGGATGTAGCATAGGCGATGATGCGGGTGATGGAGGCAGAGAGGGATGTGGCGCAGGCACACATTCAGAGTGAAAGAGCATTGGTAGAGGTGGAGATACAGTTACTACAAAGAGGGAGAGATGAGGCAGAAGCAGAGGTAGCGACTCTCCGGAGAGAGTGGGATTCAGCAAAGCTGAAGACATAGGCTCTTCAGAGGGATAGAAATGCAGTAGTGACTCGGGCACAGGGGGCTGAGAGGGAGAGAGATGCAGTAGAGATGCGGATGTAGACCCTACAGGTAGAGAGGGATGTGGCGCAGGCGCGTGTACCGACAGGTCAGGGTGAGGGTGGGATGCCAGGAGCAGATATGCAGGTTGTGGAGAGAGAGAGAGAGATGCAGCGGTGGCCCGGGCAGCGGCTATAGAGGAGATGAGGGATCGATTATAGGCAGAGCTGGCACAGAGCCGGTTGGCTCAGGAGGCATGGGAGCAAGAGAGGAGAGCCATTACCAGGGACCGAGACAGGTATCGTCATGAGCGGAATTTCGCTCGGGTCCAGGTTGCAGAGCGAGAGGAGAGTATGAGAGAGGCAGGGTTTTGGATGGCTGCATATTATTTTGCAATTCCTGATCCGGCACAGCGGACATTCTGTTATACCCGGCATACACCTCAGATGCCAGCGTCATCTCAGTCATTGGGGACACGGACCCAAGGTTACAGTGATTCCCCAAGGGTTTCACCAGGCAGGGGATCAGTACCGGATTCTCCACAGAGATCAGATGTGGGGAGTTCATTTAGTAGATGACAGGATACTATGTTTTTGACAGGTGCAGGGTAGATGGATAGTGCAGAGGTGCAGTGGATATATGCAGGACCTTGTGCTGGTGATTAGATTGGATGATTTTTGTATATGATGGTCACAGATTGTGATGACATCGACGACATTAGTATATGTTAGTCTTGACTATGAGATGTACTTGTGGACTTGTGGTATATTTATATATATGATAGCTCTTATTGACCTCATGTTTTATGTGTATGATGCATATGTGGATGGTCATATGATGGAAGTTATTTATGATTACTTTTGTGGATGTTACATGTATGGATGTTTTTATATATTTACATTTTTATGTATGATGGCGATACAGGATGTAATGTATGGCAATTTTTGTTCTTATGTATGATGAATGCCTATGTTATATGATCTACATGTGTTAGATAGATGGGGATATGCTTATGATGACATGACGAATGCTTGTGATTTATATGCTTATGATGGTTATATGTATGTTCGACTAATATGTAGGTTGTAATGGATGTATTATGACGGTGTTGATGGTGGGCCTAACACTTGACATTGCAGGTGGCGATATTATGGGTGAACCTAAGATAGTGTGTAAATGTATGGATCTAAAATATAATTATTTCATTATAAGTGTTCCTAGGGTCGTAGGTGATAGTGAAAGATGCATGTGGACATGGTGTGAGTGTGCACCTGTCAAAACCTTTTAGTATCCTGAGAAGAATAGGGGATGGAGGATAAATATTTGCACAACCTTGGAATTTTACCCTTCTCTAATGTGAAAAATAACTAAAAATGCGAATGATAAAAGACTAAGGACACTTCAAGATTAGCCTAAAGAGTGATAAAACAAGAAGGAAAATAGATGAAATAAGATGTAAATGATTATACCTTCCTTGCTATTGATGACTCCTTGGTTGGCCCTTGATTTAGATAGATTTGTGTGCTCCTTAGATGGCTTCTTGAGTGGCTAAATGCAAGATCAACTTATGCAAAATGATTAAAATAGATGGCTAGATGATAGTAAATGATTGAGAATGCAAATTGGCAGCATAAGGTTGCTCAAATCCAAAGTGTTGAAAATGCCCTTGAGGAGGGGGTATTTATAGAAAATTTTGAATTCTCTAGAGAATTCAACGGTTGAGATGCATCCAACAAGGTCAAGATGAAGGACTATGGTGGGTTGAGAACCCACAAGCCCTCACATCTTGACATGTGGATGGTGAAGTGGCTAAGAGAAGATGAGGTGTCAAAAAGGTACATGAGGTGGAGGAAGGACAAGTACCTTCCAAGCACCTTGGGAAGTGAGGAGATTTCCTCAAAAAGGGATTCCTTGTCCCCAAGTGAAAGTGAGAGGGACATTTGAGGAATTTTGGAGTTCCTCAAAAATCTACATGGGAAAAGGAGAGGTGGTTGGGGATATAAATGTGAATTAAAAATTCACATTTTTAGGAGGATCTAAAGGATAAAAGGTGAGCTCCAAAAAGGTGGGACTTGGTCACATGTGGAAGATGTGACAAGTTCAAGGTTCTAGAAGCCTTAGAATCTAGGATAAATAAATGTGAATTAAAAATTCACATGGGAAAGAGGGTCAATGCTAAAAGGAGATAAATGCAAAGGTTGGCTAAAAAGTGGTGCTAAATATGGCTAATGACCTTGGTTAAGGTTGTGCAAATATTGGATTAGACTAATTAATGGAAGATTAGAGGCAAGTGGCAAATGTAGAAGGATGTGACATTAATCTTTGATTAAGAGGATGCACATCATAATCATGAATTAACTAATTCATATTAGAGCAAGATCATGGAGAATATGACAAGGAGAGAGAAAATGAAGAATTTTAAATTGATTTTAAATCAAAAGGTGAAAAATGACTAAATTAAATAAATTAGTGTATTTATTTAATTTAGAGAGGAAGAAGGTGAAAGATAAAGTATTTAATTATTAAATCAAATACTTTACAGATATGAGATAAAAGGGCAATATTAATTTAATAAATTAATATTTAATATGATAGATGAAAAGGGAGTAAATTTAATATATGGGAGTGTGTAAATATATGATATATATTTAAAAGTGATTATATGCTTTGAATTCGATTATCATTAGCAATGCTTGAAGGCTGATTTACTTACCAAATCATAAGGTCGAATATAACACATATTGGAAATACATAAAGGATGAACTATGTGCAATATTAAGTACAACAAGTAAGTCGATTTAAAAAATTTGACTTAGTCAATGCAATGGAGATTAAATACATTTGACTTAGTAAACTAAAAATATCTGAGACGCCTTATCATGAGATAAATATCAATAGTGAATAAATGAAAATTCATAAAGAGGGGATAAGTTACAAGTTGATGAATTAGTCAAAGCTGATTATGAGACAAATCGAATCACCATGGACTAAGTCGACTGTGTGCAAGTGTTGTAAATTGAGGATAGACCGATTCAAATGAAAAAAGCCACACCAAATTATAAGGTGAATAGGCTGCCTTTTTGGGGCCATATTAAGAGGTTCTCATTGTTGTAGAAGTACATTTGGAGAAAAATTTGAATGTTATCTTTTAAGCATGTGTTGCTTGAAATAGTATTAAGTTGTTGTCAACTTAAGAAGTCAATCTATGGAATTCCTTGCTGAGTACACTCTTTGTTTGTGCACCACCTTTTAGCTGAGTTGAGTGAGTTGATATGTATGTATGCTATTGTCAATTCTCATGCCTTTTCTATAGGATGAGAAGTCTCCAACCTGTTGTATAAATAGTGAAGTTGAGCTCTCATTTGGGATGCATTCCATAAGATTTCTTGTGTATTTCATTTGAAAATATATCTACATTATTTTGCTATATTGTGAGAGAGAGCTTTGAGTATTTCTAAGAGTATTTTAGCATATTAAGTGAAGTATATTATCAACTTGTGAGATAGAGGTTTATTGTGGCATTGCTTGAGAGATCAAAGCTAAGCTAGTTATTATTTTGGAAAGACGAGTTGCAACCAGTCAGTTGGATAAGCAAATATAGGCATGAGGATAATATTCCTTTATTTGTCTTAGCTTTTGAAAGATTATTTCATGATTTCTTTAATTAGTCTATTGTGAATACTTGCATTTGGGGAAAAATAGTATTGCTTTGAAAAGAAATTAGAAGTTGTTTATACCATTTTGTGAAGTTCTTGTAATTACTCCATAATAGGAGGGATTGTTTGTCATGGGTATTAATATACTAGATATGATTAAATAAGGGTAGCTTAAGGCTTACTCATCGCTAAGTTATTTGATTATGCTAGATAGCTAGTGGGTTACTCTTGGGATTATTTTCCATTGAAGGGAGGGAACTTGCACTTTTGCTTTATGAGTAGAGATACCCTAGAGTTTGTATAAAAGGTGATAGGTTAATTTTGGGGTTAACGCTTACCCATGGGAAGAATTACCTATGCATAGATTATAGTGGCCTTAAGTTAGAACGAGCTTAAGCAGTGTAAGTGAATAGTTGACCATCACTCGAAGTATTGAGTGAGAACACTTTGGCCAAAGTAGTGTGATTGCCTTTGGCTCCACTGTCAGTTCACCGTGTCCATGTAGTGCATGCTAGTTGTTGAGTGTAGGGTTACAAGTACTAGTCATGTAGGGCACATCACTAAGCTTAGTGTGGTTTGTCATACGAGGTTACTCAATCAATCTCTTTGTTGAAGGGTAGGGCCATCTATCATTGATAGATGTATGGGGGACCGCATATGAGTCTGTGGTTGGCAAAAAAGTGCTTGAGTGATTCTTCTCCTCCTCAGTAGGTGATAGAAGACCAACGTTTTGAAAGGTGGATTCCTGGACCATCTATATCTATTGCTTTGAAGCTTGGTTGAGCTATGTATGTAATTGTGTACGTTCTTTGAATATTGTAATTTGTTAAATTATTATATTGAAATGGAATCCTTGTTGTATATTGTTATGGCATCTTTGTTCATATTTTCTCAATAAAGGAAATAATTTTTTATTGCAATGGCTTGTTACATAGTTTATTTACTCGCACAGTGAAAACTTAGGAAAATTTTACTTAAGTGAAGGGTTGGCATGTTACAATAATAAAATGGCATAATGATGTAGTCATGTTGCCCAACCAGTAATCTATTTTGTGGCATCCTGGATAGTTGTTGTGCTTGACCTAGCCACTATTGAAGAGTCCTATATGGTCTCCATTTGATGGCATCATCCTCTAGACAATCAAAAGTGACTCTCCAATACAACAAATCTTTGCACTACTAGGATCGCCTAAGTGTATAACAAAAGACTCGTGGATAGCTATAAGGTGTTGTTGTGGGGAATCTGGTTGATCTCATATATGTGATGTGCTTAAAATCCCACACATAAAGAAGATTACAAAGAATAATGTTGTGAGCCTCCTAATAGACAGAGCAACTAAGATCATAGTACAAGTGTGCTAGCATGCTTCATCCCCAGGCATACACTGTCTGATGCTCCTCCATCACCCATATCGTGTGAACTAGGCCCCCATCAAGGTGTGTGCCTCATCCATTGAGTGCTAGAGATAGGGTGATGGTAACAATCAAGATTCATTGAATCAATGGTATAGAAGAATATAGAAGCCACTTAAGCTCTACATGACCCCTGGAATCAGAATTTATGTAATGGTTGGTGTAGTAGTGTATATCACTCCTAATCTCCTGAGGGGTCTGAAAGTCATCGTGGTGCACAGTCTCACCTCACATAGGTAGTCTAAAGATGTGGTATACATCCTCAAGGGTAAATGTCATCTCCCCTGTTGGGAGATGAAATATGCAAGTATGTACGTTCCACCACTCAAAAAGTGCCATAAGCATAACATTGTGATATCTCATGGGTGACATAAGTTACATCCAATATAATCCAGTGGTATGCAAAATTTTCTCCTCCTCCTACAAGAAGCGTGTGACTTGATCCCGAAGTAATGAGAATAGCCATCCTCCTAAACATTGTCAAGTGCATGGAGGGACTTGTAAGAAATAAAAGGAATCATCAGTTATATAGAAAAGTCAGTAATCTACAAGCAACTAAAAGCATAACAATTTTGAATCAGGAAAGAGGTTCCATTCCAGAAAAGAGGTGCTATTCTGGGATAGAGGTGCCATTTTGGGACAAAGGTTCCATTCTAGGACAGGGGCACCATTTTCGGACACTATTGCCCAAAGTGTCACATCTGAAATTTTTGCTTCCATTTAATAATTTTAAATTATTTAAAATCATTGGAAAATGAAATTTATCAATTTTTTACTTGTGATAAATTTAAGATTTCAATGTCATTTGAGATTTTTTATCCATGTAAACTTTATGATTGAACATGAAGGATGAATGTTATGATGTAGAAATGAATCATTTCATTTTGAGCATCGATTAATGTTATTGATGAAAATTTTCAAGTGCGAGTGTGTGTGAATGCAGGAACAAGTTGAAGAATGAGAACATGGTCGAGGTAGGATTATTTATCTAGATGGCGATTGGTAAGCATGTTGGAATCTGGAGCACACACACCATTGAAAAATCATAGTATCTGCATTGAAATTTGTAATTGGTAGGATATCATTAAGTGTATGCCTTGTGTTTGATATATAGACAAGAAAAAGAGATGACAACATGTAGTAGAAAATAAATTAATGGGAAATGAATAGAAAAGCCCATTGTTTCACATCATCATCTTAATGCTTTCCATATTCTAACAAGATGAAAAAAATGAATGAACATATATATGTTAAAAAGTGCATATTAATGAATCTTGATTTAATTGCACTCACATGAAGATAAAACGAGTATCTATATATATTTATATAAATATATATGTGTATAGATGCATATAAGTGAAATGAATACTCACTTTATAGATTTATTTAAAAATGAATAAAAGAAAAGCAATTATGAAATAATAATAATGGAAATAACCATTAAGTGATAGAATTTAATTTTTGTGTGGAACTCATTATTTTAAATAGTTAAATGTTTTAACACCACGTTAATTAACCATTATCACCCTGTAATATAATTTGAAAATGCAAATTATGGAAGGTAGTGGGCCGCCTCTAACTTCTGCAAAGAAAGATTATATTTCTAAGAATTGAGAGCAGCTAGTAAAAGTCTCAAGGATGTGGGAAATAAAACCCAACCTTAATATAGAAAAAATGCAAATTTCAAATGAAGGGAATCACTAAAGAGACGAAAAAGAGAAGATAACATGATGGAGTGAGGAGATTTTACAAAAAATCCAAGGAGGAGGTCAAGTTTCTAAAACAAAGGAAAAAGGTTGAATTAGTGAGGAAAAAGCAACGATTCCATCTCTCTATCAACTTGTTCGGTTGGATTATTAGCAAGATTTTGAGGTATGGGTTGTTGTTCATTTTAGAACATTGCTTGAATCAAATGATGCTTTCACATTTTTTCTCATGCTTTCTTGTGAAGTTTTAGCTTTTGATGTTCTTGTGCAAGAACTATATTATCTATCCCAATGTTTTATTGGTGATCTTATCACACTATCATTGGTGGTGGTTGGGCATGCTTTAAATTTTCAATGCATTCCTTTTTATCTCACCTGTGGCGATGGATTTTTCATCAAAATGCAATATATGTTTCCTTATAAAAATTGTTTGTTTTCCATCGATAGTGTTATGCATTTGATTACTCCTACTTTTTATTTGATTCATTTACTCACTGATAGGATAGACTCATGTCCTCTGTATATCACGTCTCCTCTCTCCTGTAGAGGTTTCCTTCATACTCTTAAAAGTGTTTTTAGTAAAGTTGATTCGGCTTGCAATCGAATATGTATCTCCACACTATGTGTTGGATACCATGATAGTTGTATTCTTTTAAGAATGTTACCATCTGTGCATGATCTTCTGAATATAGGCGTATTCTTCCTTCTGTTTTCAACTTCAACCATAACATGCATTATGTCCCTTGTGGCTTGAGAAAAAGGAAAATGTAGGGAAAATTCTTCTTGTGCATAACCTGATATGATGGAAAATATCCATGAGACTTTGATTCAAGAGTCACATAAAGCTTTTATGCCTTGTCTTTGTTTTCATACTAAGAACACACCTGTTACATGGTTGGTCGACTCATTTGATTTCCTCTTAGGGTCAACTTTTCAAACCTCTGCATGCATATTTCTTTATGGCTATCCTATTGCCATGGGCTCTTAGCATTTTTTGCCCGGCTTCATAGCCAAAGATACCCATTGTAAACCTCCATCACGATGGAGGTAAGTTCGTCGAGGGTATTTGCAACCCGATGGGGGTGATGACCTATAGACCACGACCATCATGTTAGCCGAAATACTTGATTTGTAATAATGTTAGCTTAATTTCTTCTTGTGTTGGTAGATGACCCTTCCACACATGTGCATGCTTGTCTTATTTTTAATCAATTATAGTTTTATCTCTAGTCATCTTAAAACATGCAAGTGCATGTCGAATCTGATAAATTGCTTGAGGGTTTGACCCATTTTATTATAATAGTTCCATAATCCTTTGTTAAGGTGAAGGGAAGATAAAGTGTTGTTCACACAATTGGTGCTTAGTAGTGTAAACTAATGACAGGGTGTTCCAGAATGAACACCCACATTTGTCAGATGACTACGATGAATCTCTAGAATAAACACATCTCTTGAATCACCGACTCCCATGTCTCATTAACTTGATTTATAAACTATAACAAAATATTTTGAATAATCATTGTAATTTAGACTGAATAATAGAATTAGGAGGATCCTAAATTAGAATGAATCCAAACAAATGATTGTATTTTTGGAATATTAAAATGACATAATTATATAAAAAGGAAAGAATGTATTAAGTGAAATAAGAGAACATTCTAAAACTTTTTTGTGTAAATGTTTGTAAATATTCTAAAGAGTTTTTCTAAAAATAAATAATACATGTGATATCCTTAAAAAGTATTTGATTGGACAAAAAGGTTTTAAAAGGGTAATGGGTTTTTTGATAAAGTTAATGTTTCTTGTGCACATTATATGTAAATGGAAACATAATATTGTAAATGAAATATGATTCTTTTCTGTTAAATAAAAGAATGTATATGTATACTTAATACTATAATTGAAGGCCATATATGTGTATATACATAAACCAATTATGCATATACACATACATATGATATATCTTCTTTCAACAACTTACTTCTTTATTTGAATAATGTATAATTCATTCCATGAAGAAAGAAGAAAAGAAATCATTGTATTAGTATGTTGATTCATGTGTTGTAAAATATGCATGAATGTTTCATTTTATTTGTTGAGTATAGAACATGATAAAAAGATGGATTGTCTATTGTAGAACGTACAAAAAATATTAAATCTAGTTCAGTTTACTATGAAAGAATCTATTGTTTTCAAGGATTACCTAGTGAATCATATGAATAATGTTCTTGTAGGCTTTCTAATTTATTCAACATATTAAGGTTAGCTAGGATAACCTATTGTAGACCAGATTGTATGTTTGCAAACTAAATTTTTAGAAGGGAAGGGTTTTTCCTTATGTACATAGAAGTTTTCCTTTCAGGACGGGTGTCGAAAGTGGAATAACAAAGGGTATAGGTTTTGCTTTTTCCAAAATCTATCATTTTGTTGTTGTATATAGCATATGCTTAGCCAACCTTTTATAGCCCATAATATTGAATGCACTAATTTTATGATGTAACTCTCTACCATTTCCTAACATTGATCTTGCATGTTTTGATTTTGTATAGAAATGCATGTAGTTATGTCACGACCCCTATTTTTATGGTTCGTATTTTACAATGTTTGAATAAATTAATTGGTGGTGAAATAAAAGTGCAATGAAATA
Source organism: Sequoia sempervirens (assembly GCA_007258455.2). Taxonomy (NCBI): domain Eukaryota; kingdom Viridiplantae; phylum Streptophyta; class Pinopsida; order Cupressales; family Cupressaceae; genus Sequoia; species Sequoia sempervirens. The sequence continues at coordinate 85,519 of VDFB02355613.1, read as the reverse complement.
AAGAGGGATTTAATTATAATTTAATTATAGATTTTATTTATTTCATATAAATGATAATACTTGGTTAATTTAGAATAATTATTTTTATTCCAATTGAATGAACTTTCTTTATTAATTATTTGGAGTAAATATTTAATTTGCAAGTGAATGATATTTCTTTATTTGCTTATTAAGGATAAATATTTCTTTTACAAATTAAAAAATGCTTTTTCTCACTATTAACTGAGGGAAAATTACTTAGTTGCAATTAAAATATAATTCTTCATTATTACCTAAAGTAAATATTATTTTAATTTCAAGATTCAGTTATTGGGAAATTGTGGAGAAAACTTTAAAAAGAGGGGAAATGATAACGAAAACACAATAGGGTTTTCTTGATCTTTATTTTCTTTCTCTGCAAGAAATATAACGGGAAAAATGAGAGTTTGGAGAGGCATAGAAAATTAAATGGTAGCAGGAACATCTTCAGAAAGTGAGTTCCAGTAGAGCAAGAACAGGAAGAAGAGGAAACAAGAAGAGCATAGTCAACAGAGCAAATTCCAGGTTTTAAATCCTTTCCAATGCAAATTTAATTACACTAGGTGTGAAGAAAATTGAATAAAGATTAAAGTTTCTCTTTGAAAACCATTTGTGTAAATCCTCTGTATTCAGATGCTTGTGTTTTAATGTTCTATTTCCTGCAAGTTTTCACCATCAGATATATATACATATTGGAGTTGCATAAATATATATATATACATACATACATTTCTACAAACCCGTTGTATTTAATATTTTACGCATGGGATGGAGATTCCCGTTTGTTCTTTGTATGTAAATATCAACTCAGTTTTGATAATATCATATATTTATATATATTATGAAATGTCATTTTACTAAGTAATGGCTATGAAGGAACTTTATTATGAACCAGGGATTTCCCAACCACGTCCCTCCCCACTGGGAGAGGGTTGCACTATGGCGGCAACGCCCTCCATAGGAAGCGCCTCCCCAATGGGGAAGGCATTGGCCTTGTCTTCAAATCTTGCTTTCATGAAATCAATGGTCTATTGAAAAATGAGGTGTTTTCTTAGCTTAATACTCTGTAAAACTTTAATATTTTTTATCTAATAAGTCTTTTCTTTGATACATATATTCTTTGTGGATGATTATCTTTATTAATTCATTTTATTGTTGTAGAATGAAGAGAGAAGTTGATAGAAGAACTAGACAGGATATTAGAAAGATCACACAAGATATACCGTGGAGAAACCCTTTCAGGAAAAAACTCCACCAAGAATTATTCTATTATTCAATCTATTACAATAAAGCTCCAATTCTTGCTTGAGAATCTTCTGTCTTTACCAATCTTCTTCACACACCTGCAATAACAAATATGAAAACTCTATTCAACTTGAATGAGATATAGAGACAATATGCAACCTTGTAATCTCCAAATGGTGATAATTACAATGCACAATCTCAAGCCCTTGAAAAGGTATGCCATATTCCTTCAAGTTGAGTTATTCAGTGAAGACTAAAGCTTACAACATGTGCTTCATGCATTTGAGCATCCCAAATTGAGGCTACAACTTCTCCTTCACTTCGGTGATAATTCCAAAGCTCTTCCTCAAAGTCAACGCCCTTAAGTAAAGCTACTTAACTGAGCCTTCAGAAATATCTTATCATGCATGAGAGATAATTCCAATAAAGCATCTTGAGCGCCCAAGTTGGCTTCAAGTGATTTATAGTTAACTGAAACATTTACTCAACACCATTCCCAAAGAATGGTCATCCCTTGTTAATTGGAGGTAGTCCCTGTTATCTGTCATACAACTCAATGTTATTAGCCATGCATTACAAGTTAAAGCTGAAGCTAACTACATGCAACTCAAAATAACCAACATGCATGCAACATGCACTTGCATGTGGCCCGAGATAACAGACAAAGCTGTTGAACTAAACTAAACTAAACTAAACTAAACTAAACTAATTCGGTTACTGGTAATTTGAATTGAGCTGATCTGATCTGAACTTAACTTAGCGAACTTAACTAAACTTCAAGCATGCAAACATCAAATCCTAACTCCTAGGATCTTTACATGCATTCATAAATGTTAACTGTTACTCTGTATAGTTAACTGGACACAAGGTGAGTTTCACCTTACCATGTAAGTGTCCCATGTGTCCCTATTATTTAGGAACTCACTATGGATTCCCTCACATGCTTCTTACATTTATAATTAATTACAAATTTCAATAATCATGATTATTTCATCAAATATTAATCTCATCCTAATCTTAGTGTTATTGAACACATTCCAAGAATCTAGGAGATACATGAAATAATTAATGTTTAGGATTTGCAATTAAATGGCATCCTATTTCCAACATGGTCAAGCAAGAGCTGCGTCCAAGTTTAATGCCCATCGATATTCATAAAATGCTTACCGTCTCCAACACTCTAAAACATAAGCCATTAATACACTTCAATCTTCAAATCCAGGCAATATATCAAACAGTTATCCAACACTCTAAAAGATAAGACATTTTATGAAATAGTTGGAAAGCAACCCACATCAAATGTAAAATACTTGGAATAAAAACTGATATGTTTGAAGGATGGACCATTGTTGTAATCTGAATCCAAATCACTATATTTCTATTGAGGAAAACACTTGAATCAATCAATAACACTTGCAATGAAAATAGTGAGAGGAGACGTCGAGCTCACCAAAATTAGCATCATCAACTAGAGCCCATTCACCTATTTCAATAGCTTGAGCAAGAATGAAAAGATTAGTTTTGAGTGAAGCTCGATGGCACTGAGCATTTAAAAGGTCTATAGTAGAAAAATTAGTAGAGCCAAACAGATAAACCAAAAGGGGGGGGGGAAGTTGTTCCAGCCGCACCCTCCCCGTTGGAGAGGGTTGTGTTGTGGAGGTAGCGCCCTCAATAGGTCGCAGCTTGTGGAGGTAGTGCTTCCCTCCATAGGAAGCACCTCCCCAATGGGGGCTACCAATTGAGCTTTGTAGAGGATAAATAATCTCTCTTATTCCATTGTCAACCTGTCTTAGTCATAGCACTTGAACAAGATAGGAAGTTTTAGGATTTAGATAACCTTTTTGATTCATCTGATAATCTATCATAGTTGTAGCACTTGAAAATAGAATATTGTCAATGTGTTCACATATTAATGAGCTTACAGTGAATTTAGAACCCATACTTCAACTTGAGCACACCTTTGGAAATTCGCCTTAATAAAAATCAATCTTTTTCCATTAGATGCATCTATTGTATGTCTTTCTAGACTATGTTATTCTTTTTGTTTTAAGGTTGCTAATAAATATGAATTTATAAATGAATCTGTGTGTAATTGATTTAAAAGAGGCAATTGAATACTTCAATCTGAACTTTTTTTTTCTACTCCTGTAGATAGTATGTTACTGAATATACAACTTTGAAATAAATATATATGTATATAATAATTTTTACCCATTTAAAAATATACATATATTTATATACCTCTGTTTATATTATATATATATATATATATATATATATATATATATATATATATATATATATATATAATATGTTGTAGGTTTATATAATGCTTTAGCAGTGAATGTATTATTCTCAAAATGGATATAAAAAGAATTACATGTGAATAAATATATATATACAAATATACACGCATATGTATTTAAATATATAGAACATCCCAATTAAAAGGCAATGGAATATAAGCCTAAAACTATTTTAGAATGTGTAAACTTCAATTTTCTACTCTTCTCTTTATATATAATATAGATAGATTTTATATATATACATAAATGATCACAAATACTTTGCGTATGAAAGTAAGAATGAAAAGAGTAGATGAATAGAAATCTGATTTAAAAGTGGTTAAACTTTCCATTTTACAATGATATTTTTGTGTTTCCGTTTGTTTATTCTTGAAAATTTGAATAACTATGCAATTGTTTAAATTTCTTCTTTAAATGAATATACTTCTACTTGGATGTGATACTTTCGTTACCTACAAGCCTGTTATTTCTTTAGAATGTATCAATTAAATTTCAAATGAAGTATTGAACACTTTGTTAACAATAGAAAAGTGCACTAAGCATGAAGTTGCTATCAACCTAGGGAATGTTAGAGATTGTCAAAACCAAATTAACGTGAATTGTAAAACTAGATGAAGTATTTACTTCTTGTGAACGATTTTCTCATGAAATCAAATAGTGAAGAAGAGAAATTTTATGTGTATGCGTATTCATGAATGAGAAATTTTTATTTCTGAAAATGAATATACATACATACATACATACATATATATATATATATATATATATATATATATATATATATTTTCTGATATGAAAGTATTTCATTCGATTATATATAAATCAGTAATTTAGTAAGTCATTAAAATTAGAAATAAGTTATTGGATTCTTGTGTGCAAATAGAAAGGTATATATGTGCATTTAAGTGCTGTTGGTCATAGGAGTGTTAGCAAATTGAACAAATCGAGTCAATTGTGAGATGTAAAAACCAGGTGTTGAGCTTATTTCTTGTGAACTAAACTTCGTATAATTTGAATGATATAGGTAGGTTTATTTATGTTTGTCGATATACTTTGTTATGGAACCTATCAGCAGCATGTGTATACTAAAATGATCATTATTTGATGGTAATAAATGGAAACCGCCTTGCTTAAAATAACATTATTTCCCTATTTAAATTAAGTTATTGATTTTATAAGAACATATACTCATATAATCTCTAGGTTATACACATGAGCTATACCTTCTTAACTCTTAAATAGAATTATTTTCTTATTGTTGGGACCTCTATGAATCAATGAGTTTAGAAGTAAGCATTCTTGTTATATTTGTATGGACATGTGTGCATACTAGCAAGCTTAGGATTCCCTCCTCGAAGATTTATGTGATTGGTATATGGTTGTCAACATACTTGTGTGATATTTGAGAGATCATTGGAGGTAGAATGGTCTTATTTGCTAATACTTGGGAGCCATTCATGATAGTGTTGGTACTACCTAAATTTTATATGTAAGGGCAATAGATTGGTGAAACTTGAAAATGTTGTGTGTAGACTTATGTGGCTAGTAAAAGAACTTCCATATGCTCCTTGATATGTGAGACACTCATGATATCCAGAATTATGTAACGAATGGTCTTGTCAATGAGACAATATGACCATCGCCTATGAGGTGTCTTGTAACTATTGAGAGTTTGTAGCCAGTAAGGCTCTGCTGATGAGGCATTTCATTAAGCCAGTGAAGCACTTTTGACAAGTGTTTTTTCATCCCTACGAGGGTTTTCCACTCATGAAAGTTCTTTGTGTCATGGTTCTATTGTGGTTGCATTTATGATTTTTCTATTTCCTTAATTGCATTACAATATTTAAATTTACATGCATTGTTGATATGATAAATCTTGTGTACGCCTTTATGGCTATAACCTTGTTTTTGATACACTTTGGTTCATGGATGTATGTTATCCCATTTAAATATAGTGATGAAAGTAATTAATTATTCCTCTTTTTCGCATCGTTTTATAATAATTTTATCCTATTAAATTAATTTGGAGATTAAGTGTTATAATTGTTAAGAGATTTTCCTAGTGTTACATTTTGGTATCAGATCACTCAGGTTCAACACTCAGACCTTGAGTCTTCTAGGCTTAGGTTTCATTAGGATATGTGAACCTGTTGTATTGAATAGAGAACTCTAGTTATGGGTCAAGATTCTTTTGATGATTTGGTGATTCTAAGATGGTTAGTTGGAACTGATTATAAGTTTAGATTTAGTCTGATCATTCATAAATCTTGAGGTGTGAGACCTCTTCACCTTAGCAGCGATTTCATAAGAAACACTAGTAAGGGTGATGGTGACTATTTGAAGTAAACCAAGATGGATAAATTATAGTGTTATCTGAAGTGAGCCAAGATGGATAGTATATGGTGACAACCCTTGAATGATGAGGTGGCAATGAAAGTGAAATAATAAGAAAAGTATATTGTGAAGAGAGCTCTCTCCGATGACGTAAGGGATAAATGAGTTGTAAGATACAAGAAAAGGAGAAAAGATAAAATTTTGATATGAGGAGAAGAAAATCATAAGGTGGATAATAACAAATAAATATTGGTTGAGCCTTCTTGAAGCAAAAAAACCTACTTAAGGAAAGAATGTTTGTGATAGTACTAGGCATTGGGCAAGTTGATTGTTGAGCAACATCTTATTCTTACAGGATTTGGGATCTAGTTGAATCCACAAGACCATGTGGAAGCACAAGGTTCTGATGTCTTAAGAATCTTCATTGGTAATTTATGATAGAAGTTGATTAGATAAATATTTTGATTTGTCGACTTGACAAGGCAGAAGTGATTGAGGCGATGAATCTTATATGCTTGATTGTTTTTAAGTGAAAGTACTTGTACATATGTACTATATGAGAATGATACTTGTGCAAAAATGCACTTATCATGCTATGAGTGAATGACACATCTATATGAGTGATTGTATGCATATCATAAAAAAAAATTGTTGCCTTAATTGTACTTATATCTATACTTGAATGAGAAATGATCACTATACTAATGTGAGTGATGCATATTTCATATTATTGTTATTTTTGTGTGAGTGATGCACTAGAGTAAGTTCTTCATTCCTTTGTGTGGATAAATTACTTGAGTAATGATTACATTTCAAATTGTGTGTATGACACAATTTTGACATTCATTGTGGATCACTCTTTTTATGCATATTTTACTTTTGTGTGAGTGATGCACTTGTGCAAGAGATGCACTTACCATATTCATTGTATGAAACTTGAATGAATAATGCACATTGTATACAAGAAGTGTTCCATATTTGTGTGAGTGAGGAACTGCAAGTAAGTTGTGTATTCATACCTTGTGCGAGTTAGTTACCAGGGGTTATGTATTCTTGTTTGTTATTCATTCTATGAGAACTAGAGCATGTTATGCACTATTATATCATTTGGTCCTTATTTTATGCAATTTGATTTGTGTTGTTGAATGTGATGTATGTGTTAAATTTAAGCTTACCTTCTAGAACAAGATGTTGAATGTGGATTAACAAAGAAGGTGATCTTCTTTTCCAAAATCAACCAAATTTTTCTATATATGATTTGGCCAAAGCGAGTTGTACCATTGAAATAGACGGATAATGAAAGCCTGGAATTTTTATATTTTATATGTTTCTCTGCCACATCCTGTATGCAAGAAATATGTTCATTCTAGTATAAGAGTGCATATAAGGCATCAGGCATGCATCGAGATTTTCCCTCCTGCCCTATTGTTATTGGTTTCTAGGCACCTCACGCAGGGCTAGGTGTTCTTCAAGTTAGGAAGAATCTCAAAGAAGTGTTAAGCTTCATGGTTGGGTGGGAAAAGCACCTTAACCATGCTCTTGACCTTCAGCCTGTGGAAGGCCACTGGGTTATGGCAACTGAAGATTGATTTAATGTTTTATTTTCTTTATGTAATTCAGAAGATGGATATGAATCATTGCATGGATCATTGTATGGCTTGTTTACTCAACTGATGTAATGCACTTCTCTTGGATGCACTCTTGTTGTACTTGTAAAAAGGTAAAGGATTTTGTGTATCATACATTTACAAATATCTTTGTTAATAGAAATTTACTTTTTCTAATCATAGATTGAGATTTCCTTTTGCAGTGAGATTTAGTAAATGGTTGAATTAGTATTAAGCTCTTGATGATCTTCCTAACATCCAGAGTTCTAGGTTGCTATGGTAATTAATTTGACCCTCTTGTTTTAGTAAGTGATCTTCTTATCTTTGATGTTTCTAATCATGTTGATGATATTTTGTAACTTGTTGATCTTCTTATCTTTTATGTTGTTGATCAAAATCAAGACTTTGTTGTAATTGTTTGACAACTTCAGATTGTTGAGATCTTGTCTCTTTATTAGTATTTTAATCCGTTAATGATGATAAAAAGTAGTATGGGATGCTTGTTTATCATCATAGAGGCAATTATTTTAACATCTCATACGAGTAGACATGTAGACAAAATGAACATAATTGTTTTCCATCTATCAGTAAATATCTTGGAATATGAAAAGATTTGAATAAGATATAGAAGATTGTATGAAATAAATGAATAAGTTTGCATACTTTTATTAGTTAAGGTAAATAAAGTGAATTTGATGAAGCCATGACGTACTAACGAGATGTGCAAGTGTACAAATGCAGCTACAAGAATTTTTTATTGTTATGAACAGATAGGTGCTTGAAGTAAACGATATCTTACCAGGTGGGCCTATTTTGCAACATTAAGGTAAAACAAAAAAAAGAGGTATGAAATTTCTACCTTTAGTTAAGTTGATAATCGAGACGATGATTCTTAAGAGGGGAAGGATGTCACAATCCCTATTTTTATGGTTCATATTTTACAATGTTTGAATAAATTAATTGGTGGTGAAATTAAAGTGCAATAAAATAAAGAGGGATTTAATTATAATTTAATTTACTTCATATAAATGATAATACTTGGTTAATTTAGAATAATTATTTTTATTCCAATTGAATGAACTTTCTTTATTAATTATTTGGAGTAAATATTTAATTTGCAAGTGAATGATATTTCTTTATTTGTTTATTAAGGATAAATATTTCTTTTAGAAATTAAAAATGGTTTTTTATCACTATTAACTGAGGGTAAATTACTTAGTTGCAATTAAAATAGAATTCTTCATTATTACCTAAAGTAAATATTATTTTAATTTCAAGATTCCGTTATTGGGAAATTGTGGAGAAAACTTTAAAAAGAGGGGAAATGATAACGAAAACACAATAGGGTTTTCTTGATCTTTATTTTCTTTCTCTGCAAGAAATATAATGGGAAAAATGAGAGTTTGGAGAGGCATAGAAAATTAAATGGTGGTAGGAACATCTTCAGAAAGTGAGTTCCAGAAGAGCAAGAACAAGAAGAAGAGGAAACAAGAAGAGGATAGTTAACAAAGCGAAATCCAGGTTTTAAATCCTTTCCAATGCAAATTTGATTACACTAGGTGTGAAGAAAATTGATTAAAGATTAAAGTTTCTCTTTGAAAACCATTTGTGAAAATGCTTTGTATTTGGATGCTTGTGTTTTAATGTTCTATTTCTTGCAAGTTTTCACCATTAGATATATATACATATTGGAGTTGCATAAATATATATATACATACATTTCTGAAAACCCGTTGTATTTTATATTTTATGCACGAGATGGAGATTCTCGTTTGTTCTTTGTATTTAAATATCAACTCAGTTTTGATAATATCATATATTTATGTATATTATGAAATGTCATTTTACTTAGTAATGGCTATTAAGGAACTTTATTATGGATCGGGGTCTTCTCAGCTGCGTCCCTCCCCACTGGGAGAGGGTTGCGCTGTGGAGGTAGCGCCCTCCATAGGCAGCGCCTCCCCAATGGGGAAGGCGTCGATCTTGCCTCCAAATCTTGCTTTCATGAAGTCAATGGTCAAGCAAGAGATGCGTCCAAGTTTAATGCCCATCGATAGTCATAAAATTCTTACCGTCTCCAACACTCTAAAAGATAAGCCATTAATACACTTCAATCTTCAAATCCAGGCAATATATCAAACAGATATCCAACACTCTAATAGATAAGACATTTTATGAAATAGTTGGAAAGCAACCCACATCAAATGTAAAATACCTGGAATAAAAATTGATATGTTTGAAGGATGGACCATTTCTATAATCTGAATCCAAATCACTATATTTTTATTGAGGACAACCCCTAAATCAATCAATAACACTTGCAATGAAAATAGTAAGAGGAGATGTCGAGCTCACCAAAATTAGCATCATCAACTAGAGCCCATTCACTTATTTCCATAGCTTGAGCAAGAATGAAAAGATTAAGTTTGAGTGAAGCCCGATGGCACTAAGCATTTAAGAGGTCTATAGTAGAAAAAATAGTAGAGCTAGGTAGATAAACCAAAAGGGGGGGGGAAGTTGTTCCAACCGCGCCCTCCCCATTGGAGAGGGTTGTGCTATGGAGGCAGCATCCTCCACATGCAGCACCTCCCCAATGGGGGCCACCAATTGAGCTTTGTAGAGGATAAATAATCTCTCTTATTCCATTGTCAACCTGTCTCAGCCGTAGCACTTGAACAAGATAGGAAGTTTTAGGATTTAGATAACCTTCTTGATTCATCTGATAATCTATCATAGTTGCAGCACTTGAAAATAGAATATTGTCAATGTGTTGACATATTAATGAGCTTACAATGAAGTTAGAATGCATACTTCAACTTGAGCGCACCTTTGGAAATTCGCCTTAATAAAAATCAACCTTTTCCCATTAGATTCATCTGTTGTATGTTTTTCTAGACTGTGTTATTTTTTTTGTTTTAAGGCTACTAATAAATATGAATTTATAAATGAATCTATGTGTAATTGATTTAAAAGTGGCAATTGAATACTTCAATCTGAACCTTTTTTTTTCTACTCCTGTAGATAGTATGTTACTGAATATACAACTTTGAAATAAATATATATGTATATAATAATTTTTACCCATTTAAAAATATACATAATATACATATATTTATATACCTCTATTTATATATATTTCTTTATATATATAATATGTTGTAGGTTTATATAATGCTTTAGCAATGAATGTATTATTCTCAAAATGGATATAAAAAGAATTACATGTGAATAAATATATATATACAAATATACACACACATGTATTTAAATATATAGAACATCCCAATTAAAAGATAGTGGAATATAAGCCTAAAACTATTTTAGAATGTGCAAACTTCAATTTTCTACTCTTCTCTTTATATATAATATAGATAGATTTTATATTTATACTTAAACAATCACAAATACTTTACGTATGAAAGTAAGAATGAAAAGAGTAGATGAATAGAAATTTGATTTAAAAGTGGTTAAACTTGTTGTTTTACAATGATATTTATGTGTTTCCGTTTGTTTATTCTTGAAAATTTGAATAACTATGCAATTGTTTAAATTTCTTCTTTAAATGAATATACTTCTACTTGGATGTGATACTTTCGTTACCTACAAGCCTGTTATTTCTTTAGAATGTATCAATTAAATTTCAAATGAAGTATTGAACACTTTGTTAACAATAGAAAAGTGCACTATGCATGAAGTTGTTATCAACCTGGGGAATGTTAGAGATTGCCAAAACCAAATTAACGTGAATTGTAAAACTAGATGAAGTATTTACTTCTTGTGAATGATTTTCTCATGAAATTAAATAGTGAAGAAGAGAAATTTTATGTGTATGTGTATTCGTGAATGAGCAAGTTTTATTTCCAAAAATGTATATATATATATATATATATTTCTAATATGAAAGTATTTCATTCGATTATGTATAAATTAGTAATTTTAGTAAGTCATTAAAATTAGAAATAATTTATTGGATACTTGTGTGCAATAGAAAGGTATATATGTGCATTAAGTGCTATTGGTCATAGGAGTGTTAGCAGATTGAGAAAATTGAGTGAATTGTGAGATGTAAAAGCCAGATGTTGAGCTTATTTCTTGTGAACTAAACTACGTATAATTTGAATGATATGGGTAGGTTTATTTATGTTTGCCAATATACGTTGTTATGGAACCTGTCAGCAGCATGTGTATACTAAAATGATCATTATTTGATGGTAATAAATGGAAACCGCCTTGCTAAAAATAACATTATTTCCTTATTTAAATTGAGTTACTGATTTTATAAGAACATATACTCATACAATCTCTAGCTTATACACATGAGCTATACCTTCTTAACTCTTAAATATAATTATTCTCTTATTGTTGGGACCTCTATGAATCAATGAGTTTAGAAGTAAGCATTCTTGTTATATTTGCATGGACATGTGTGCATACTATCAGGCTTAGGATTCATTCCTCGAAGCTTTATGTGATTGGTATATGGCTTTTAGCATACTTGTGTGATATTTGAGAGATCATTGGAGGTAGAATGGTCTTATTTGCTAATACTTGGGATCCATTCATGATAGTGTTGGTGTAACGCCCACCACGAAACCCTAGAGAATGTCACACACATAACAGAAGCGAACAATTTTTTTTTTAAAAAGGGTAATTAAACAAGTAAAGTAAATTACACTTATACATACATTCTCTAAGGTATGTGACAATGTGTACTTGCAATACCCATTACTAACAAAAGTTACTAAACATAACATAAGATTATTACTCATGAATTAAAGATCATACATCTATTAACATTAAAATACATCACATAAAATATAAAGTACAATAATGATCCATTCAGACATTGCATCCATTCAATATTCAATTACAACTCTCATTTCCAAATGAGATAGTCTATACAAAAGTGTTACAATTACAAATTACAAAGATTCTCCTCGAATACAATTGAGGAGTTATACAATTACGAATTACAAGGTATCCAACAAATACAAGAGAGAACATGATAGAAATAAAAACTCACTGGTACACACGAGCTTTCCAATCATGAAGTACTCGTCATCACGAACAAGAACTGGGGACCCAATGACGTAAGGTGCACGTTCCACCCAACCATGTGGTACCCGAAGGACCAACCCCCATGCTAGGAGATAGTAAAGAGTTTCCTAGGAAAAACCTACAACCTCTAGACATAGGCAAATACATTTCAAACAACACAAGTACAGTTCTAACATGATGGTTACAATGCTTCCAGATAACAATGATCAACTGCACAATACAACAAACTGACTGACGGTTGTCATAGGATGAGTGTCACACATAATTTTCTATGAGTTACCCTAGCTCAACCTTCCTAGACTACCGGACCCCCATCCTGGGTTACCCTGGCTTGCCTCTACCGGTCACTGGACCCCCATACAAACTATGCTTCTCGTCTCATCTCAAGCCTTAGTAAGCGCATGAGTCATGACATAAGCATTGATTATCTTAATTAGTCTAAAAATTTTCCATTAATTCTTTTAAGTTATCACTTGATTAAACCCTAAGTGAGTTACCCTGGCACCCCTTTGTGTGTCGTACCCCCACAAAGAGCCACTCTCCTACTGACAACACACGGTACAAATCCGCAATACCATGGGTAGACTAGATGCACAAAATTGATAACAAATATCAACCTTAAGACATAAGGTCACACAACCCATTCATAGTAACCGGGTATCCATACCATATCACATTTTTTGTTCGTAATAACTGGGAGTTCAACTAATTATATCCACGTGCACTACCCAAGTAAACTCAAAAACAAAACCAACACAAGTTGCAGCCCCACCACAAAGGAGACACATTTGGAAGTCTTACATAAACAATAACTCAATTTGCCCCAACAACGAGAATGAGAGAAACATAATTTTTAAACAATTTCAAGCAAAAGACAAAATCTAATATTAGGATATTCTAAATCCAAATAAGGCAATTGCATATTGCATGCGAACAATCAAAATAATACCTTACTCAATTATTTCTAACTCGAGACAATTTCATTCATAGGATAAGAACAAATCATAACTAATTATTTAATTCTATAATTCCTCAAATACACATTACATTAAAATAACTAATCTTATTATAAATTCGTTTGCAACTAATAAGAAATATAAATAAATAAAAAATCACTTTCTTAAAAATTTCATTTCATTTAAAGCAAATAACCATTTCCCTTAAAATCAATCCCTTATTGAGTAACTACTTGAGCATTTGTCAAACAATAATAAATTTAAAACTAAAGGTTTACTTCAGTTTCCCAATAATATTTAAATATAAAAAAACCCATTTCCCATTGAAATCATTTCATTATAAAATAGCTACATGGACATAGACATGCATCTCTATTAATTAATATTCATTTAAATAAAAAAGCATGTTTCCATATAAATTTAATATCCATTTCTCATGTTTAAATATTCATTTATTTAACCATATGCACTTTATCTAGTTTCTTTAATTACACATAATGATCAAAACCAATTTTTTTAAATAAAATCAATATTTGCATCTAATAAAATAATCTTAAAATAATTATATTTTAAATATAAATATATGTTTAAACATATAAATATTATTTAAATATATAATTACATTTTCAATTTAAATTCCAACTCATTAATATATTCCAATTATTTAAAATATATAATATATGCATATTATATATATATAATATCTAAACATTATATATAATATGTATATTATATATATACAATATATAAAAACAAAAAAAAACAAAATTTAAAATAAAGCACAACCCCCAACACAGGGAAGGGGACACAGCCTGGGCTGTGCCCAGCCTCGCCTGTGGAGGCTGCACTGCCTATGGCAGCGCTTCCCCCACAGTGTGTGGGGAGCACTGCTCACAACAGCGCGCCCTCCACTAAGGGTGCGGTTGTGGCAACCACAGCTGCCCCCCCACCCGCACCAACTTTTTTTTTAATATATATTTTTTTTCTCTTTTAAATTCAAAATAAAATTCCCCTATTTTAGGGCGAATTCCCATAAACTCTTTTTTGACATAATTTTTTGTTTATTTAAAATTTTTACAATAATTCTGAGAAAGATATGCACAACAATATTATATATATATAATATAAATTTTATGCAAAACTAAATGAAAATAACTCAGATTTACAAAATGAGAGTTTTTAATTTATTTACCAGAAGTATAATTTTTTTATAAATTCATCAGAGGGTTTCGGTTTTCTTGGAATTTACTCATAGAGGTTTTCTAATTTCTTCTATTGTTTTCATTTTGAATTTCCTATTGTTAAAAAAAAATAGAGGATCTTAAGCTTTCTAAAAAAAATTCCTACAAAATTTTCACAGTTTTCTACAGAAATTTCTAAAAATTTATAGTAATTTCTCAAGCAATCTTTTAGAATTTAAAATCAAAGCTTTTAAACAATTAAGCCATAAAAGAACCTGTTTTTGAAACTTGAAGAAGATGAGAACCGGAGATGAGCTTCCCTGCAAAATCCAATCTTCTAAAATTTCTTCCAAAATCTCCACTTCTAAAATAAAAATGTCCCCAATACAGAGAAAACCTTTTTTCTATTTTAGCAACAAAAAATCCAAGATATTTTCTTTCTCTAAAAATAAATATCTCCATTCATTTTCTCAACACTTGGTCAAAATTTTACGAATATCTCCCTTTCAACCACCATAGATATTTCCTTATGCATTCACAAGATATTTTGCTTTTAAATAATACAAAGCAAAATTTCATTTCGACTAAATTTAAATCTCTTAATTTATGCACTTTACAGATACAATTAAACTATTCACTTAATAAATTGAATTGATTAATTTATTTACTCAACAACTAAATTTATTTAATTAAATTATTTACTTAATAAATAAATTTAATTACAAAGATTATATTATTTTACCAATTACATTAAATTTAGTTAATTAAATTAAATTAAAAGCTTTTAACAACTTTACTCTAAAATAAATAAATAACATTTAAAACATACAATCATTAATTTTCACATATAATTTCCACCGATAATAACCTATCAAAACATCAAAGATGACATGACTCAGCAACAAACCAGACACAAACTGACGACACACTATAATAGGGTTATGGTTTGACAAGGGAACCCCGTTACTATCTCCAAATCAACAATACCATTGGGATATGGACACGCTCAAACCTGTGAAGCCAGGTGGAAACAATGTCCTGTACCTACAATCATGTAATCAAGACGAATGTTGAACATGCATAAAACTTAGCAGACACACCGTGAAGAGAAATCAAGGAATCACAGAGCGCTTGCATGCGAGTGATGTAATCCCGTCCCCTTCACCTATATAGTCACATCAAGATTGACGAAAGCAAAGCATCATTAATCAACAGATAAACATATATCAATATTAATAACTATGTTAATCAAAAGCATAACATCCATATAGTGCATAATCTCATCATAGTATAACATCCACATCGCTCTAAAGCCAGCGATCATAAGACAATAACAAATATCAAGGTCTATCATAGCAAAGGTACTGTCCAACAACATAAACAAATCTAAACACATAGCAACAATGACTGGAGGGGCACTACAGTTGGCACTACCTAAATTTTATATGTAAGGGTAATACATCAGTGAAACTTGAAAATGTTGTTTGTAGACTTATGTGACTAGTAAAAGAACTTCCATATGCTCCTTGATATGTGAGACACTCATGATATCCAGAATTATGTAATGAATGGTCTTGTCAACGAGACAATATGACCATCGCCCATGAGGCATCTTGTAACTATTGAGAGTTTGTAGCCAGTAAGGCTCTGTTGATGAGGCATTTCATTAAGCCAATGAGACACTTTTGATGAGTAGTTATTCATCCCTACGAGGGTTTTCCACTCATGAAAATTTTGTGTCATGGTTCTATTGTGGTTACATTTATGATTTTGCTATTTCCTTAATTACATTACAATATTTAAATTTGCATGCATTGTTGATATGATAAATCTTATGTAGGCCTTTATGGCTATAACCTTGTTTTTGATACACTTTGGTTCATGGATGTATGTCATCCGATTTAAATATAGTGATGAAAGTAATTAATTATTCCTCTTTTTCCGCACCATTTTATAATAATTTTATCCTATTAAATTAGTTTGGAGATTAAGGGTTATAATTTGTAAGTGAGATTTTCTTAGCTTTACAAGTTATGTTAGGCACACACCAAATTCCACCTTGCATATCAATTTCTCTTGCTAAGTATTTCGTGCAAGGTCAGGTATTCTTCAAGTTAGGAAGAATTTTAGAGAAGCGTAGCTTCATGGTTAGGTAGAAAAGCGCCTGAACCATGTTCTCCACCAATTGCAACGAGCATTGAAGTGGACTTACGAGAAATTCTAGCTTATGATTATTGTACATTGTACTTCTTTTTATGTAAACTTGTTATGACTAATTGGCGATTTTATCCTAGTCAAACCATGCAACCCGACATTATGACATTTTGGATTGAATAAAATTCATTATGATGACATGTTGTGCTATGATAGAATATAGCTTTTCAATTTGTGTCTAGAATTTATTATTCATATTGTTAGAGATTAAGGTTCAATTTTAGGCCTATGAGTCCACAATGATTGGAATTAGGGTTAGTCAACCCTTATTCAATTTTGAGTTATAATGTGAATATTGAACCTAAATTGAATGTAGGTATGAGAAGGTCCAAGTCTAGGAAAAAGAAGGGGAAGGCAGTTAGGACTTCCAAAAAGCAAGTTTTTGTCGAAGAAAACACAAAACTTGAAGTCAAACCTGAAATCCTTGATGACGAGACCTAAGCCCATGCTATTACTCAGCTGAAGTTAGAAAGGGGCAGAAAGATCGAAGAGTCTAAACACACTGCCAAAATTAAGAAACCTTCTGCAATACGAGACTGGTATGTAGGGTGTGGACCCAATGTACCCATTCTAAAAAAAGAAGACTTGAGTGCCTACATGTGCATCCTTCCTCTTCCAAGAAGGTTATTGTAGACTCTGATGAGGACCCGAAAGAGTGTCCTCTTTTTGAAAATGAAGAACCTACCTAATAAGCGGGAGATTGTATAATAAGGATCAATATAATCCATTACTATAATAAATAAAGGAAGTCTTTCTTTCTATTCAAAGTTGTGAACTTGAAAGACTTACCCTTGTTATGAATGAACATGAATATCTTTTATAGATTGCATGTTATAATAGTTAGTATTATGTGTGTGAAATGATTAAACATAGAAAAATTATGTTAGTTACACTAAATGCAAGCTATGATGCAGGTCAATTATGAATCATCATGGTGAAAACCAAGAATGGAGGTTCAAAATGAGGGGGAAATGAAGGTCAAAATGAGAGGTTGGACCAAATCCTTGACCTCCTAATTCAACAAGAGAACAAGACGGACCACTTAGAACAAGAAGTCTGAGGTGTGCGAGATGGTCAAAATCTAAGGAATGAGGAACAACCACAAGGAAATAGGGTCAAGGTGGCAATAACTGAGCGAGAATCAAAGGAGAGCTTGGAAAGGATCTTAAAAGGGCAGCTCCACCAAAATTTGATGGTAGGACCATCAAAGATGAAGCAAAAGCGTGGATAATAGAAACAAAGAAGTATTTTGGGCTTTGAAATCTATCTAATGAAACCAAGGCTATATGGGAATCTTACCAACCATCTAAAGAGGCAACCACGTGGTGGGACAATGATATGGAATAATAGAAATTGCTACCAAGAGAGACCACATGGGAAAAGTTCCTTCAACATTTTTTGAAAAAGTTGGCTTCCTCAACACTTTTTCGATAGGAAGATGACAGAGTTCCAAAACCTTACCCAAGGGAGTATGTTTGTGACTCAATATTGGGAAAAGTTCACCCATTTACTTAAATACATCCCTCAATACTAGACTGATGAATGCTTTCAAATTTGAAAGTTCATATTAGTGTTAAGGCCCAAGATTGGAGTAGAGAAGGATATTCATAATCCCCTTACTATGGAGGAGGTCTTTGAGAAGGCCACCAAACAAGAGCAGAAGTTGCAACAACTATCTAATTTTTTGTAAGAGTTCAAATTCCAAGTCTCATTTTAGAAATATGAATTTTCAGAAAGGAGACAAACCCCATCAAATCAGGAACCTAAAAAGGGGAAGCGACTCTCAGGAGAAAGAAGGAAACAGTGGTGGAAAGAACAAAAGGCTAACGGTAACAAGAGCAATTTTGATAATAAATAAAAGAGCTCCAAAGAAGATAGGTCGAGAGGTTGGAAAGGGCCACGTGATGGGTGCTACACTTGTGGAGGTGATCATTATGCATCAAGTTTCCCATAGCATTCAAAGTCATGAAAGGAAGGGAACCAATAATAGGCTCCACGACATTAGATCCATGCGACAATGGATAATAGACAAGTTGAGTTCTAAGCCTCACCAATCCAACTGTCAAGTAAGCTCTATGGCTAATTTGTTTCCATTTTGATAGATACTAGAGCCACTAAATGCTTTGTAGATCTGAGAATCATTTCTAAATTACCTTTTAGACTTGAAGATATGGTGAATTCTTGGATGGTTCAGTAAGGGAATCGAGCAGAGTGGAGGGTGGATTCTTGTCTCTTTTGCAATGATTTAGAACTTCCTAGCTTCCATCCCCAAGTAAATATTTATGTGGCACCCCTAGGTTCTTATGATGTGATCTTAGGGATCAATTGGCTAACCAAACACAAGTCCATTGTGAACTGTGAGGATAAAACTGTTAGTTGTCTGGATGACTTTGGGAACCTAGCTGAGATTCATGGTTTGTAAAGACCATTAAAACTTAGGTAGATCTCGGCCATGCAACTCAAGAAGGCTCAAAGGAAGGGATGTACCATATATGTTGTACATATTAGTGATCTTGACGATATGAAACCTTATTTGGATGATTACCCAATTCTTAAAGAGTTTCAAGATGTGTTTCTTGAGGTAATCACGAAGCTACCTCCCAAGTGAGAATTTGATTTCTCTATTGACCTAGTACCAAGAGCCAAACCTCAGTCCAAGGCCCCCTACAAGTTGAATACCACTGAGCTATTTGAATTGAAGGCCTAGTTGCAGGAATTGTTGAGCAAAGGGCTTGTTCAACCTAGTGTGTCTCCTTGGGGTGCACTGGTTATCTTTGTAAAGAAGAAGGATGGGACCTTGCATTTGTGCATCGACTATAGGATGTTAAACAAGGCCACTATCAAAAATTAGTATCTTCTCTTGAGAATTGATGAAATTTTTGATTAGATGAAGGGAGCGTTGATGTTTTTATTACCCAATTTTTTCTTACAACTCAATCAGGTAGAGCTGGAATGAAGTTTGCATATTTTAGGAGCATTCAGGAGTAGAAAAATTAATGCATTATTTAAAGTTTTCAGCTTCATTGTTTTGCTAACATGTTTATTCACTGTGCAGATATAGGTGAAATTTCATTGTTGGATTCATTTCTTTTAATATTTCAGCATGTGGTGAAAAAATGGGCTCTCACAAGGGTTGAGCCCAACATGCTACCCTCTTAGATTCAAAAGATGCAACAAAAGTTTTTGTGAATGGAGTTTGCAAATAATGTTGAGTTCCATTTGAGAAAATAGACTATTAATGGTGATATCATTCAGAAGAAATATTTTATGGACGAGAATATGAGCAAAAGAGTAACCATTCAAAGACCCTGCACCACAAGAACAATGGTCGTGTGTTTCGATCATATCTCAAAAACTACAATATGGTTTTCATGATTTTTGGACACAAATTAGAAAAGAATGAGGCAAAAAAAATTCTCACTGACCCAGTTCGTACTTTTTGAAAAAATTTCACCAGTCCTAAGGAAGAGTAACCATTCAAAGACCCTACACCACAAGAACAATGGTTGCGTGTTTTGATCATATCTTGAAAACTACGATATGGGTTTTTGTGATTTTTGTATACAAATTGGAAAACAATGAGGTGAAAAAACCCTTTAAATTTCTCACCGACCTAGTTCATATTTTTTGAGAAAATATATTGGAGGTGGAACTAAAAGTGTATCATGCGTTTAATGTCAAACTAAAGTCTTTTATCCTTGTTTCATGGTCAAACTAAGGTGATTTTGGGGTCCACTTTGGTCATGCAATTACTTGTGTGTTTCTTGCATACTTTTAGACAAAATGAACTATATAATTAAATATTTAAGGTAATATTTTATTAATTACCTTAATATTTACCATGTGATGCATAAAATGAGGGGTTTTACATGTTAAATATTAAAATAATCACAACTAATTATCTTTAATATTTAATTAAATAGTTACCTTTTCCCCAAAATCATACAAAAAGCACAAGTGTAATGGAATTGAAGATATTTTCATCCATTCATAGTTGAACTCGAGAGTTTGGTCCTATTTTGGAGTTGTCTCATACAGTTTTGAGGTCAACTTTGGTCAAACTAGTTGTGAGAGGCAGTTTGAGCCTATTTTTGCTCAAATTGCTTTAGTTCTGACTCCCCTTTTTTTATGGATTTTTATCTTTCCTCGTGAGAGGATTTTTGAGATATTTTTCACCTACAATTTGTTTGTAGTTCCACCTCTTGGCGCATTGGAGCTATCATATCATTGTATATATTGGAAAATACTTGGTCTTTTTTCTCAGTTCTTGTTTTCTGCCTCTCCATTCTAGAAAGAGACTATCTTGTAACTCAATTTTATTTTACAGATTAATATAATATAACAACTTTTGCAGGTTATCATAATTGTCAGTTGTAGAATTTTCCTTTAATCTTTCAAATATTGTCAAGTTTTCCCTCCATATTTTAGGTGTCCTCCTTATGCTTGATTTGATAAGAAACTTACTGTGTTTCAATCTTGAAACCTTTTTTTTTTCTCACTCATAAGTGTATGAATGCAATTAAGTTCAGTTTCACAGGTGATACATTGTGCAAATAATTCAGAGTTATCATCTTTGTTGTGAAAATATTATTTTTTCGTTCAAAGAGGATGATTTCATTAAAGCCTTTGTATGAAATATTTATGTGATTGAACTATTTAGATCTAGTTGTGCATATAGAATCTTTGAGAGGTCCTTGTGAATCAGTTTGCAAGTTTATCATCTTTTAGGTGCATCACCATCATTTAATTCAGTTTTGTATTCCATTAAGCCTCATGTCCCTTTTCCTGCATAAGTCATTAGTATCATAGAAAAATAAAAAGGGGAACCAACCCATAATTTGGAGATTCACTTTCATTGTGAGCAACCCACAAACTTGAAAGTGTTTCCATGTTACATGAGATTGTTGAGCTTTACAACTTTGCATTCGGGTGCAATCCCTCATGATAACAGTTCTCTAAAATAGATCTCAGGTCTGGTTATCACCAATTAAGGATAAAAGAAGAGGACATCCCTAAGACTACTCTCTGAACTCAATACAAACACTACGAGTTCACTATAGTACTGTTTGGTTTAACCAATATACCAACAACTTTTATGAATCTCATGAACAGTGTATTCAGGGATTTTCTAGATGATTTTATGTTGATCTTAATTGATGCCATCTTGATTTATTCTAAATCCATTGAGGAGCACAATAGGTATTTGAGGATAGTCCTGCAGTGCTTGAGAGAGAAGAATCTTTTTGGTAAGTTATCTAAGTGCTTGTTTTATCAAGATAGGGTGAACAACCTAGGTCATATCATATCATCAGAGGGAGTCTCTATAGATCTTGAAAAGATAAAGGCAATTATGGAATGGCCAACACCTCAGAGTGTGACAGAGGTTCAAAGCTTCATAGGTCTTGTGGGATACTACAAGAAGTATGCACAAGGATTCTCTCAAATTGCAGCCCCAATCACATCACTTCAAGGAAAGGGAAAAAGTTTGAGTGGATAGAAAAGTGTGAGCAAGATTTTCAACTCCTAAAGGAGAAACTTACTACAACTTTAGTGTTGACTATACCAGATCCCAATGGTCAATTCACAATGATCACAAATGCTTTGGGAGATGGTGTAGGAGCAGTATTAATGCAAGATGGGAAAATGGTGGCGTATGAATCAAGGAAGCTAAATCAACAAGAAATGAATTACCCACCACATGATTTGGAACTGGTTGCAATAGTACATGCCTTGCAGATGTGGAGGCATTACCTATTGGGGAAAATTTTTGAGCTTAAAATGAATCATTTGGGATTGAGATGCATCTTCACCCAATCGAATCTCAATGCACATCAAAGAAGGTGGTTGGAATTCCTTAGTGAGTACAACTTTGGAATTGAGTACATTAAAGGAAAAGAGAATAGAGTAGCATATGCTCTTAGTAGAAGAAGAAATCTAGTATCTATAACCACAACAAGATCTAACCTAAGGCAGTGAGTGATGCAACACTTGCAAGGGGGTGAGCACTATGAAAGAGTGAAGCAAGCTCTAGAAGAGAATCCATCAGACCATCGATTTGGTGGGTATGAATTTGAATCAAATGGTATCCTAAGATATAAAAGAAGGATGTATATTCTAGATTATGGAGATCTCAGGAATTTGGTCTCCAAGGAAATCCACAATACACCTTATTTAGGACACCCCAGAGTTGTCAAGATGATTGCAGAGTTGAAATCTTTGTATTTTTGGCCAAAACTCAGGAAGGATGTAATTGAATTATTCATAGCCAGATGCTTGGAATGTCAGTGAGTTTATAAGGCTGAACATGTGAATCTAGTAGGGCTCCTCTATCCTCATGACATACTTGAGTACAAATGGCAAGTGATCAACATAGACTTTATACATGGGCTACCTTTGAGTAAAAATAGGCATGATGTCATCTTAGTAGTAGTTGATAAATTGACTAAGGTGGCACATTTCATTTCAGAGAACCTTAAGGATGGATCGTTGACCTTGGCCAAGAAATTTATCCAAAAGATCTTTCATTTGCATGGAGTGCCTAAGACTATCATATCCGACAAAGATACTCGGATGACGTCCAAATTTTGGACAACTTTAAATGCAACTTTGGGAAGTAAGTTGAATTGTAGTTCAACATATCATCCTCAGACTGACGGTCAAACATAGAGAGTGAATGAGGTAGTAGAGGATCTCCTTTGAATGCATTGCATGGACCAACAATATAAATGGGAAGAGTACCTACCATTGGTAGAATTTTCTCATAATAACTCTTTTCATGCATCCTAAGCTATGGCACCTTTTGAGGCTCTTTATGGGTGAAAGTTTCATACACCCATTAGTTGGGACAAGTTGGAAGACAAAATTATAGTGGGCCCTGAAATGCTTAAGGAGATGGAAGAGAAAATGAGACTCATCAAAGGTAGACTGAAGGAAGTAGTAGATAGACAAAAAAGCTATGTCGACAGGAATAGGACCTTCAAAAAATTTGCAAAGGGGGATAAAGTCTATTTGAGAGTCAAGCCACACAAGAGCTCTATTACTTTTGGAAAATCTTCCAAGTTGGCTCTGAGATAGGTGGGTCCTTTTGATGCGTTGGAAGTGATTAACCCAGTTGCATACTAACTTGCTCTATCACCTACTCTAGCTCAACTCCATAATGTATTTCATGTTTCTTTACTTGAGCCATAACATCTAGGTGTAGCTCACATACTTGATTGGTATTCCTTATAGGTACAGGATCCAGGGGTGGTGCTAGTGGAACCCATCAGAATTCTAGATAGACGCATCATCAAGTTACAAAATAGAGATATTGTTCAATATAAGGTCCAATGAGACCAATATTTTGAGGACAGTACCACATGGGAGGATGCAGAGGAGATAGAATGTTCCTTTCCTCATTTTATTTCCTAGATATACTCTTGATGTTTCATTGAGTTATTATTGCACTAGTATTTTGGATTTGCATATTATGATATTTTGGTTGGATAACAGTATGATTGGATGTTGAAATAGACATATATGATTTAGTTTTGTCTGAAAAAAGACATCGAGACGATGTCTCTTCCTAGTGGGGAAGGATGTCACATCTAAATTTTTTTCTTCCATTTAATAATGTTAAATTATTTAAAATCATTAGAAAATGAAATTTATCAATTTTTTACTTGTGATAACTTTAAGATTTAAACGTCATTTGAAAATGTTTATTCATGTAAACTTTATGATTGAACATGAAGGATGAATGTTATGATGTAGTAATGAAATCATTTCATTTTGAGCATCAGTTAATGTTACTGATGAAAATTTGTAAGTGTGAGTGTGTGTGAATGTAGGAACAGGTTCAAGAATGAGAACATGGTTGAGGTAGGAGTATTTAGTCAGATGATGATTGGTAAGCATGTTGGACTCTAGAGCGCACACACCATTGAAAAATCATAGTATCTGCATTGAAATTAGCAATTGGTAGGATATCATTTTAAGTGTAATCCTTGTGTTTGATATATAGACAAGAAAAATAGATGACAACATGTAGTAGAAAATAAATTAATGGGAAATGAATAGCAAAATCCATTGTTTTTCCTCATCATCTTAATGTTTTTCATATTATAATGAGATAAAAAAAATTAATGAATATATATATGTGTGTGTGTGTGTGTAAATATATATATTAATATGTTAAACAATGCATATTAATGAATCTTGTTTTAATTGCACTCACATGAAGATAAAATGAGTATCTATATATATTTATATAAATATATATGTGTATAGATGTATATAAGTGAAATGAATATTCACTTTAAAGATTTGTTTAAAAATGAATAAAAGAAAAGAAATTATGAAATAATAATAATGAAAATAACCATTAAGTGATAGAATTTAATTTGTTTTAGGAAAATCATTATTTTAAATAGTTAAATGTTTTAACACCACGTTAATTAACCATTATTTCCCTACAATATAATTTGAAAATGAAAATTATGGAAGGTAGTGGGCCGCATCTAACTTCTGTGGAGAAAGATTCTATTGCTAAGAATTGAGGGAAATTAGTAAAAGTATCAAGGAGGTGGGAAATAAAACACAACCTTAATATAGAAAAAACACAGATTTCAAATGAAGGGAATCACTAAAGAGATGAAAAAGGGAAGATAGCATGATGGAAGGAGGATATTTCACAAAAAAGCCAGGGATGAGGTCGAGTTTCTAAAATAAAGGAAAAAGGCCGAATTAGTGAGGAAAAAGCAATGATTCCATCTGTCCATCAACCTGTCCGGTTGGATTATTAGCAAGATTTTGAGGTATGGGTCGATGTTCATTTTAGAACATTGCTTGAATCAAATGATGATTTCACATTTCTTCTCATGCTTTCTTGTGAAGTTTTATCTTTCGATGTTCTTGTGCAAGAACTATATTATCTATCCCAACATTTTATTGGTGATCTTATCACACTGCCATCGATGATGGTTGGGCATGCTTTAGATTCACAATGCATTCCTTTTAGACTCACTTGTGGTAATGGCTTTTTCATCAAAATACAATATATATTTCCTTATAGAAATCGTTTGTTTTCCATCGATAGTGTTATGCATTCAATTACTCCTATGTTTCATTTGTTTCATTTACATGTTGATAGGACATACTTATGTCCTTTGTATATCACATCTCCTCTCTCCTGTAGAGGTTTCCTTCATACTTTTAAGTGTTTTCAATAAAGTCGATTCGACTTGCAGCCAAATATCTATCTCCACACTATGTGTCAGCTACCACGATAGTCGTATTCTTTTAAAAATATTACTACCCACACATGATCTCCTGAATACAGGAGTATTCTTCCTTTTTTATTTCAACTTCAAACATAATGTGCATTATGTCCCTTGTGGGTTGAGTAAAAGGAAAACATAGGGAAGAGTCTTCCTATGCATAACCCGATATGATGGAAAATATTTAGGAGACTTCGATTCAGGAATCACATAAAGTTTTTATGCCTTGTTTTTGTTTTCTTACTAAGAACACACTCGTTACATGGCTGGTCGACTCATTTGATTTCCTTTGAGAGGTTAGCTTTTAGACCTATGCACACATATTTCTTTATGGCTATCCTATTGTCGTGGACTCTTAGCATTTTATGCCTAGCTTCATAGCCGAAGATATCCACTATAAAGCTCCATCACGATGGAGGTAAGTTTGTCGAGGGTATTTACAACCTTGTAGGGGTGACAACCTATAGACCTCTACCATCATATGTTAGCTGAAATACTTGATCCACAATAATTCCAGCTTAATTTCTTCTTGTGTTGGTAGATGACCCTTCCACACATGTGCATGCTTGTCTTATTTTTAATCAATCAAATTTGTATCTCTGGTCATCTTAAAATGTGCAAGTGCATGTCAACTCTGATAAATTTCTTGAGGGTTTGTCCCATTTTATTATAAAAATTCCATAATCCTTCATTAAGGTGAAGGGAAGGTAAAGTGTTGTTCTCACCATTGGTGCTTAGCAGTGTAAACCAACGATGGGATGTTCTAGAACTAAGACTCACGTTCATCAAACGACTACAATGAATCTCTAGAATAAACACATCTCTTGAATCACTGACTCATATGTCCCATTAACTTGATTTATAGCCTGTAACAAAAGATTCTGAATAATCATTATAATTTGGACTAAATGATATAATCAGGAGGATTATAAATTAGAATAAATGTAAACAAATGACTGAATTTCTAGAATAACGAAATGACATAATTATATAAAAAGGAAAGAACATATTAAGTAAAATAAGAGAACATTCTAAAACTTTTATGTGTAAATGTTTGTAAAAATTCTGAAGAGTTTTTCTAAAAACAAATAATACCTGTGATATCCTTAAAACTTATCTGATTGGATAAAAAGGTTTTAAAAGGGTAATGGGTTTTTTGATAAAGTTAATGTTTCTTTTGCACATTATATATAAATGGAAACATAATATTCTAAATGAAATATAATTCTTTTATTTTAAATAAAAGAATGTATACACATTCTTAATACTATAATTAAAGGCCATATATGTGTATATACATAAAACTAATTATGTATATAGACATACATGTGATATACCTTCTTTTAACAACTTGCTTCTTTATTTGAATAATGCATGATTCATTCCATGAAGAAAGAAGAAAGGAAATAATTGTATTAGTATGTTGATGCATGTGTTGTGAAATGTGCATGAATGTTTCATTTTATTTGTTGAGTATAGAACATGATAAAAGACTGGTTGTCTGTTGCATAACGTACATAATGCATTAAATCTGGTTCAATTTACTATGCAAGAATTTGTTGTTTTCAAGGATTACCTAGTGAATCATATGAAGAATGTGCTTGTAGATTTTTTGATTTATTCAACATATTAAGGTTAGCTAGGATAACCTATTGTAAACCAAATTGTATGTTTGCAAACTAAATGTTTAGAAGGGAAGGTTGTTTCCTTATGTACGTAGAAAGTTTCCTTCTAAGACGGGTGTTAAAAGTGGAATAATAGAGGGTATAGGTTTTTCTTTTTCCAAAATCTATCATTTCATTGTTGTATACAACATATGCTTGGCCAATATTTTGTATCCCATAATATTGAATGGACTAATTTTATGATGTAACTCTCTACCATTTCCTAACATTGATCTTGCATGTTCTAATTTTGTATAGAAATGCATGTCGTTATGTTAGGCACGCACCAAATTCCACCTTGCATATCGATTTTTCTTCCTAAGTATTCCATGTAGAGTCGGGTATTCTTTGAGTTAGGAAGAATTCCAAGGAAGCGTAGCTTTGTGGTTGGGTGGAAAAGCACCTAAACCTTGTTCTCATCCACCAATTGTGGTGAGCATTGAAGTGGAATTACAAGGAATTCTAGCTTATGATTATTTTTATTTTTATTTTCTTAATCTTCTACTGCAACACTGGGACTTCCCGGGAGGTCACCCATCCCAGTACTACTCCGGCCCAAGTGCGCTTATCTGCGGAGTTCTGATGGGATCCGGTGCACTAATGCTGGTATGATTGCCCCCCTAGCTTATGATTATTATACATTGTACTTCTTTTTTATGTAAACTTGTTATGACTAATTGGTGATTTTAGCCTAATCAAACCATGTAACCCAACATTATGACATTTGAGATTGAATAAAATGTTGGGAATTAAGGTGTCTCAACCTTGGAAATTCCTAAGTTGTTTATTTATTATTATTTTACATTTTCCCATGGATAAATATCATTTATGTTATTAAATAATTGTGCTCCATGAAAAGGGGCATGAGATTTTGAGTTGACACTTTTGCCACATGTTGGTGCCTTGAAAATTATGTTATTAGTTGTCAAAAGATGCCCACTTAGTGGTATAACATGGAAAGCCTATTTTTAAGGATGTTATGACAGATTTTGTGACAACTATAAGGGCTAAACGTGGGGGATATTATTTTGAATGTGAGAATCATCTATGACACATGTAAGAGAATCTTTGCATAGCTATTGATGCCTTATGATGCATGTAAGAGCGTCTCCTATTTTATAGGGATTCTTATGACATCTTGTAAGAATGTGTAATGTTATGTAAGAGACCATGTTTAACATGTAAGAGGTCGAATGGTTTTTTACCATGGTATTTCCAAACCTTGTTTTGACCCATGGTAATGTTTTATGGTGGTATTTTGAGCCCCCATGAGTCTATGTATTGAGGGGTTGAGATGGAGACACTATGAGATGTTTTATAGGTACACAGATGCTGTCAAATTGAAGAGGATTTAGAGTTGATGTATTGTAAACATACTTGTTATTAATACAACTATTCATCTATTCTTTGGTGGAGTTTTTTCTCAAAAGGGTTTCTCCATGTAAAAACTATGTTATGTGTTGTGCTTTCTGTTCTTGCACTTAATTTTTATAGTTGTTTAAATCTCCATATGGTTTACACTGCATAATCTGGTTTACAATAATCTGTTAAAGCTTCCATTATAGCTATTCCTCTACCTTTTTTCTAACATAAAATTCATTAGGATGACATGTGTTATGATAGAATATAGCTTTTCAATTTGTGTCTAGAATTTATTATTCATATTGTCATAATTGAATTATTTTGTGTTATTTAAGAATGGAACATTATACAAAGGAGACACTTTCACCCAAAGTGAACATAAACTCCAGAACTTTTAAAAAAAGTATGAAAATAACAAAAAATATAGAAAGAAATCACAAGGAAAAGGAATAGGCAAATCGCCATTGGTGCCACTACACCTCATGCTAGGATCCCGAGCCTTAGGGGTTGATATGGTCATTGACTTGACATCCCCGCTCCTTCATGTAATGGTCTCTCTCTCTAAACCTTCAAACAACAAAAGTGAAAATGATGGTCAAAAAGGTGATTTTTCTCTAACATAAAGTTAAATTTAGTACTAGAGCTTATCTCATTCAATTCACCATAGTGGGGGCTAGTGAACTTTGATTTCAATATCATTTATTGCGTTGGATTCGTAGTTCCATTCCCAATCATATCCAATGTTTCCTGATAGTTGGTGTTATGGTATCATGACCCTATCACAAGAATTTCTTGGAAATTTGATGTGGTTAGATTGCTACCCTGATTCCGCCTCCATAAAGCAAGTGGAATTAGGGGGCATACATCTATCCTCAAATTTGGTTATCCTAGAAGCTAACATGTTTGTTTGTAAGCATAAGATGATTTTTGAATATCTAATAAATCAGTTTTGTAGAATGTGGTTCCTAACATTGTGGTTTTACAGATGACTACACTAGGGGATTCATTCTCTCATTGATGAATGATTCATAATATCCTTACGAGTATCCTTTTTATTTAACATGGTTTACTTTCAGTATGTTTTCTTGCATATGCATGTAGTGTCATATGGCCACTAAAGTGGAGGTTAAATGTAGCATCAAAAATTGTACTCCCTTTTAGGTGATAGTACAATTTCACACTTAGTTTGGACCTACTAAATAGTGACCCTTGCATTTATGCATTTTCAACACCTCTTAGTTAGACCCTAATCTCCTAAATTATGTATTCTGAGGCCTATTTTTATCATTTTCTGACAAATTGCAAGCATTAAACAAATGCATTTATTTGATACTTTGCCCCCAACACTTTAATTTTCAAAAATATGGCAGGGACAAAGACGCCTTATGGTGTCAATGTCCCCCTATTTTTCCTAGTCCCAAATTTGAATATTTTGATTTTGACACTTTATCATTTTCAATTCAAGTTGCAAATGTCAACTATTAGAATCTAATTTTTGAGAAATTAGAGTAAATTCCTATAAGTACTTAGTTTTTTCACCATTTGAAACTAGAAAGCAACAATCAAGATTTTTGGAGAAAGAGAAGAAGCAAGAGATCATTACATTCTACCACATACACTTGAATTTGTAGATTTTCAAGTTTATTTGCAAATTTGATCAAGTCTTATTCCATGATTGAAGATTGATGACAATAGAAGAGCATGATGGATTCTAGGTTTGGGGATTGCTCTTGGCCATTTCCTTCAACCTAATGACATGTTTCCCATTTGTTCTCATCTTTAAGCTTCATCTTACTTGCAGCCTAAAGAAAGGTATCATTATGTTTTAGATTTCCTAAGGATGTTTGACTTCCTCTTCAAGGTAGATCTTGTCATTTTCATATAGGAATCCTTCTCTAATGCACTTGAGTAGGGTTTTATGCATTTTAGCTCATAAAAAATTAGATGCACTTAAGGTTAGTGCACACACACTTCTATCAATTAATTCTTTGGCTATTTGTGGAGGTAGAAATACCAAAATAGGGGTTAGACTAGCACAAACTCCTATATAGCGACCCCCACCATCTCTTTTGCAGATTTATTGTAGGTCCAGATCTGAAGACAAAAGTTTGCAGGGTAGGCATCATAGAGTAGATAGAGAGCTATAGGTTCAAGTTTTCAAATTCACAAAAGGTCTACAAGGACATATATTCCCTTAGGAGGCTCTGCCCTCCTATTCAATTGACTTTAAATTTTTAGGATAGGTGCACAAAAAAGTGCCTTTCTCAAGTTTGCTTACAAAATTCTATTATTGTTTCTTAGTTGTCAGAATCTTGCATTTTCATATTAGGGCACATAGCCTAATTAGGTCAATCAAGGAAAATCAATTCCAATTCATCTCAAAGGCCCAAAAGATGGAGATCCAAGCTTGATTGACTCACTTCATGGTTGAAAGTCAATCTAATCACCTTGTTGATTTGCATCTTAATGTTCTCTTGAAAAAGGAAATTGATCCTAGTGTTTTATTACATTTAGACTTACGGTTCCCATTTTTCAACAAAACAAAAATAAAATCACAAATGGATGAATGGTTGAGACATCAACCTAAATAAATATCTAAACTTCAATAAAGACACAACAAAATATGTGAATGAAAAATTTAGAGTAGTGATGTGGAGGAAGAACTTGCAAGTAGAAAATGAAAACATTATATTAGAGGGTTTTACTTGTCTAATGAGCATTCCAAAAAATTATATAAGGGTTGAAATCCAATGGAGAGAAAAGATCCTCATTACCCTGTTGGTAATTTTTTAAGAAACAAACTTAATCTCAGCCCCTACCTATGAATTTGCCACAACTCAATCATCAACATGGTTGAGGATTGGCCAACACTTAAGTAAAGTACTTAATACCTCACTTCTTCTCTTCAAGCTTTGTGAGACCCAGGAGGGTAATCCTATGCATGCTCATAATATTTCTGATGTGGTCAAGAGCATTTCCTTACCCAAATGCATTTCCTCAAGAAACCCACTTAGTCAAAGGCTTGGTAGACCTCAGGTGAAAGTGTCATTTGTTTTAGGGAATGTGTTTACATACTGAAAGTTGGGGCAATGATATTTAGAATATGTTATGAATTTTTCATCTTTACTCCTAGGAAAAATTCATTACTAGCTCAACTGGTTATGAGATAAACTAAGAAAACCATCAGTGCCTTATCTGAGGGAGAAACAGAGTCACTACTTGCAATCAATTAGTAATACAATTATGATTGAACATAAAAAATTAATGGACTATTAGTATGCAACTTTGTAACATCTAACTCACTGTGTTTTAAAATATTGCTTCCTTACCAAATCCTATATCCCTTTCTCACAAACTAATGGCCTTATTTTAGCATTTAATCAAGTCATTGAGTTGAATCATAAAACAAGCTCATTCATTCGGTGCAAATGACATAACAAATGAAATCATAATTAACAACTTCATTCATAACTTGTAAGAAAATACATAGGAGAGCAACATTTTAGAACTAATATTCTCCTTCATTTATGATATTACTTTGTAAAACCATATTTAAGATCTTCATACAGTATAACTTTTTCCCTAGATTTGCTTCTGATATGTCTACTAAAGTACCTATTTACATTTTATTTGCTCTAAGAGCATAGCATTCATTTCTAACCTATTTTGGACTCAAAATTTTGAACTCCCTTAACATCAACCATTAAATCCTTTTTATAAACAGGGGAGCAACAAATACCCGACTGAATTACAATTTCATTTTCATTTCAGTTCATTTCAAAAACCTAATTTCACTTGATTCCTCGAAGAACTCCCCAGGCGGTTTCTTACGTAATCATTTGGGAATAGGGGAGGACAAAAGGAAAAAAAATGTGTAGGATACCATTAGTCACTGTCACCACGTTCATTGTTGAAACAAAAAATATTCCATATCATATCAGCTAGAGGAATTCCACATTAGCATGGAAGAGCAAAAGACAAACCCTAGACACATGAAAACAAATACCTCCTATGCAAACACCATGGTGTCATAAAAAAAAAAAGGCGGTGACCCTATTCATAGTCGTTAGCATTAGAGAATGCCCGACCACTCCTTTTCCTCAATGAAATTAGAGGGATCATCACCACGTCGTCGTCGGAGCTCCCATATGCACCAGAGAATGGAGGTATTGGCCATATTCTGAATCAATATCACCTTCAGTGTTTGAAGGAGTATCAAAAAGCACAATAGGAGAATTATGTTTGCCCAGGTAGGCCCTATGACTTTTCTCTTTCTTCCTGGCCTTCTTCACTGGCTGAGCCAGATCCTTGCCTTTGAACTTGACCACTTCTCCTAGAAGGGTTCTGTTTCTCAAGCTGTATGTACTCTACACAATTGACTTCTTCTTATGACCTCTAGCCCTTCTTTTACCCTTTGCAACCTCAGGAGAAGCTTGGGCTTCCTGTGTAGTTATGTACTCATGATACTCAAATACATTGAGTTGGCTAGACCTTCTAATAGGCTGAATTGTCACATCAGTTTTCCCCATTTTTAGAGCAAATGGATTTTAACAATTTAAAACAAATCTTCAGGGAGACACACTTACAACCCAGACAATTGTAACCAACCTATCAGAGAAATTCCTAACCAGACCAAAGAACCCAATTTGAAACCAACCTACTCAGGACAAGAATACTCAACTCAAGACAAACAAACAACCTCTCACTCCTCTTCACACTTTGCCTTACATACGCTGCAGACTGGAAAGATGGTGAAAATGAACAATGATCAACCTGCATTAAATAGACAATTGGAGCATGCAGAACTAATGATTCAAGAACTCCATACACAAGCGAATTGATAGATTAATAGTTCAACTTTGAATTTGTGCCATCGATTTTAGAACAATTAAAATTTCATCTAAGGTGGCCATGAGCATCATTTTTCGACCATTAACAACTTACTCCTAGAAAGCAGTGATGTTATCTCAAATGTTGTCACGTTCTTCTTCAATCTTGATAAATCATATGTAATTTGACAATTAGCATGTATCGCCAACCTAATCCATGCTTTTTCATTAATATCAGTGAAGTACATAAGACCAATTTGCTTTCTAGAGAGAATATTTCGTCATACGCTTCATTGCTCATCACTGATCTTCCCCAAATTTTAGGATGCAATCAGTGATGAAAGTATTCATGCAATGAAGCTTAGTTTGTTGGATCATCCTATTTTAAAACTACATCAATGGTTCTCCAGTCCTTTTATTGCTTTCCTTTTGCTTTATGTGAAATCCTCAGGATCCTACCATGTTGCTTGTTCCATCAATAGTCATCTCCTATTGCGGATGCATCTCGTCCTTCATCGGCCTAACTTGCGATGAAATCTAAGCCCTTGGTTTCGTGGCCTGTCCTTTGATCACATCAATCCTTCCATCATGCATCATTAATTTGAACTTTGCATCCAGGCTCCTATCAACGACAAGAGTGTAGTGAAGGCATCAAATTTAAACAAGTACACCTACATGAAAATCAATGGTACAAAAGGCATCGCACGTAAGATCTTATCATATTAGCGAAAATAAACCTTTTAGAGAATACCATCGCTCATCGCTAATTTGGAAATTAAGCTTGGAAATGAATTCACGATGAACAATAAAACATAAGGTCGTCACTCATCACTAATTCTCCTCATATAGTTTGCAAGCAATTAGCGATGAGAGGATTTACAAAGTTACAATATGTATCACATATCGCTAATGTGGAGCTTAGCATTTAAAACATATCCACGATCACGCGATGTAAAGGAAATTTCATCGTATCACTCATTGCTGATCCTAAATTTATCATCTTATGACTATCTGTGATGAGCGATGAGAACAAAAATTTGGGGCATCGCTTATCGCTATTACAAATTTGAAGGCTCAAAAGCCATTAGCGATAAGTGATCCCTTGAGGAACATCGCTCATCGCACATTCTGTTTAAGAGCTTTGGCACTATTTGCGATGAGCGATATCAAAGAAAACACTGCTTCATCACTCATCGCTAGTTCAAAATATGTACTTATGAATAAATCAACGATGAGCGATCAAGTAAGATGGCCATTGGGACTTAAATGGAAACTTTGAGCACGTACTTAAGTTGTTCTAATGAAGGGGATCTCCTAGGATGATAGGAGAATAATAGGCTCAAGAACTTCTTAGTCACAAAATGTAAAGGATGTAAAGGCCAAAAAGGCCCTCTACTTAACCTTATAATATGAGAAATTCAGACCTAGGTGAGAGGGATCGGTCACTATGCAGTCAACGTCCAAATAGAATTTTGCAAACAGTTATAATGAATAAAACCCTAAACCCCCATATAAGAACCCTACATCCGGATGTAACAAAGGTTTGAGATGGAATAAAACTTTTTAAGGTTCAATATGGGCACTCCAATTCTTTTTTGCAATTTTGAAAGTGCCATCAGTGGCTCTTTCTGGGGATGTATGCCCCCTGTGGGCATAGCAAGAATTCAGATCCTCTAAAGAAGCAGATCGGGTGCCTACTTCATTGGGTGACAAAGTCAAAAGATCATCTCTGCCCCACCCCACTGCTCTTGGCTTGACAACTCAAACCATATCTGATGGCCCAAGGCCACCAAAACTCTAGGTCTCTTCTTACCTTTGTCATAGACAAAGTTTTCATCACACTTCACAGAATCCAATCTGAAAATATCATTACAATCTGCCTGATTAAAAATGCAAGCATCTCCTAACAACCTAGCATATACAATATCATCAACAAATTCACAATTACCAAGCATTTGAAAGTCAGAAATACTCTTAAAATACTAACTTTCATGTGGCATCAACTCATAATTTTTATCATTTAAATCATTCTTAAGCTGAAAACAACATTCTTCAATGTTTTGGACATTGCCATACTTCATGAAAATTTCATCCAGCTAAAAAATATGGCACTCATATTCTACCACATAGCTGGTACTATCAAGCTCAATCTGATTATTATTTTGTATGTCAAAGGTGAAACAATCATAAGAACTAATCAAAAGATTATGTACATCATGCAAACTATCTCCAAGTGTATGTAAAGAGATACACTCATATTTTGGCACACACTGTAACTGTGCCTCAACATGTTGGTGTAGAGAATCATCAAGAATCTCTAACTTATCCTCATCCTTTCTCACTTTGATATCTTCTGAACATAACATATCAACGTCTTCAACATTCATATCTTGTTCAAAAGTGAGCAATTCTGGTTCAAAAAGAGAATCTATTTTTTCTTTGAAATCAACCTCCATATCCTCATGAAAAGATTCATAACTAGGCTCATCCCAATCAGGAAACAGACACTTATCTAAATCTGCATTAAAATCCTCAAAATTTGGCTTATTAGATACACAAACTTCATGGTCATCTATTGTTTCTAACCCATCAAGATAGATCTCTAAACCTGCATCAACCTGCACACTTTCATACTCATCATACAATGCATCATTACAATCAAATGGTTGCTTGTCTTTATCCATATTATCATCAAGATGACTAGCTCGTTCATAAATGGAAGGAAGATCAGATACCCATGCATCATATCTCGCATAGTGGAGGTTATCATCACTATCAAAAATAATATGAGCAATACACAACAACTGAGGGTTACTCACATGTGCATATTTCTAATATTTAGTGGTCAACAAATTTGAAATTTTTTCATTGCTTAGTAGACCATTGCTATGATCCATTCTTTCAACCACTTCCTCTTCTTGAATTCCACTAGAACTGCATGCATTACTAAGTTGTAAATCAGGGTATACCATAATATCACCATCATCAAAATCTAAAAAGTCAACGGACTGATCACAAACAGGATTTCCCCAATCATAGGAGATTGAATCGCTAATAACCTTGTCAAAAACATGGTCATAGTCTGTTACAAAGAACATGCTATCCATTTGTTCATTCTTACTTACTTTTGGGCTATTGTGACAACAATCTACACCTTTCTTCATTCCATCATTGAACTAGGTGTCACCATTGAATTGTTCATTTACATCTTCTTGAGGATAGAGACAAACATTTTCACTTCCATGAACATCAATGGAAAACATTGCATCACTCTTAATTTCTTCCTTCTCAAGTATGCACTTGTTTGGATTTAAAACTGAGAACATCTAATCATTTGTATTCATACAACTACTAATTTCATCAACATATTTACCAACAATTGAAGATATCAGACTTTGCACATATTCATTCCTCATTTTTTCCATATTGTCTAAACATATAAGCCATTTGCATACTCAATATTTTAAAATCCTTTGATAGTGCACTAGATCCCACCCCAAAACCTTCAAAATACATATGAATGCAATTTGAGATACTAGGTCTGAAATTTTCAAGGATTAGTGAAAGAGAAACAACGAGTCTATGATTGAAAGCAATACTTGACTCTTCATCTTGTTTTTTAAACTGATTTAACCTTGTGACAAGGTCAAAAGGTTCTTTTTCAAATTCTTCTCTATAAGCATCCACTAGTTTATCCCAACAGGAAAAGGACTTCTCAGGAAAACTTAAATACCAGTCCCTAGCTTTAGCTTCAAGAGATCTGACAAAAAACCTCATCCACATATCCTAATCTCCAAAAGAATGTTTTACCATGAATCTATAAAAAATTTGGACATGTGCATCTCCTTCACACACATTGTATCCATTGAATCTAGGCATCTGCTTATAAACTCGATATGACATACTTTTAACCTTGTAATCAATCCATGACAAGTCTAATCCATGACAAGTCTAATTGGTCATATAATGAGTCAAAAGAATCGACAAAAGGTGCAACAATTTGACTAGTAGATTTAGTATGATTATCTCTTAACTGGGCTTGTATAACCATTAGGTGCCTTTTGTTCATCTCTTTAATTCCCCTTTTAAACATAACTTTCCATTCCGGCCTTAGCCTAGGCTTGTTCACACTTGGGTTCCTATACTTTGGGGTTTCAGTTGTTTGAGGATTATCAGGGTTTTGAAGCTTCTTAACAATATGCATCAAGGTTTCTAATGGCATGGTTATTTCCCTTTGGTAATCCATAGATACATGCAAATTTGAGTTTATCTAGTTGTATATAATCATAACCATGACAATATGAAGGATCACTACTAATATGATAGTAACCAGGGCTTGAAACATAGGATAATGCAAATGGATAGAAATTCTTAAGATATACAACTTCATTCTAACCATCCATACTAGAAAATTTGTGAATACTTAGACAAGCACTTTAAATGGAACAACAATTTCATTCAATATGATAGATTCAACAAATGAAAATATGCAGAGAACCATGTACCTTCATATCTCCAACAACTGCAACTTTTGAATAGAATACTTTTAGGTTACAATAACAAACAACAACCCTTTATGTCTATAAATTGTTGAGTAGAATCACCGCCTCTTCAATTAAAAGGAAAACCTTTGAAGCAAGGACATTGTTCTCTAAGTTCTTCCAACAAAGTCACTTCATAGTATTTTGAATTTGGGGCTGCTACAAATCAATTTGCAGATCTGGAAATTCTTCAACATCTGAACCTGGTTTTCATTCTTTTTTGACTCCTTCTAAATGGCCTTCAACAAATTTGCACCAAAGATGCAAAGTTGTTCCCCAGTAGAGTCACCATTTTTTTTGGTGATTAAATTTAAGAACCAAACTTAATCTCAATCCCTACCTATGAATTTTCCACAACTCAATCATCAACACGATTGAGGATTGGCCAACACTTAAGTAAAGTACTTAATACCTCACTTCTTCTCTTCGAGCTTTGTGAGACCCAGGAGGGTAATCCTATGCATGCTCATAATATTTCTAATGTGGTCAAGAGCATTTCCTTACATAGATGCATTTCCTCAAGAAACCCACTTCATCAAAGGCTTGGCAGACCTCGGGTGAAAGTGTCATTTGTTTCAGGGAATGTGTTTACATACTGAAAGTTGGGGCAATGATATTTATAATATGTTATGAATTTGTTTTCATCTTGACTACTAGGCCAAATTCATTACTAGCTCAATTGGTTATGAGATAAACTAAGAAAATCATCAGTGCCTTATCTGAGGGAGAAACAGAGTCACTACTTGCAATCAATTAGTAATACAATTATGATTGAACATAAAAAATTAATGGACTATTAGTATGCAACTTTGTAACATCTAACTCACTGTGTTTTAAAATATTGCTTCCTTACCAAATCCTATATCCCTTTCTCACAAACTAATGGCCTTATTTTAGCATTTAATCAACTCATTGAGTTGAAGCATAAAACAAGCTCACTCATTCGATGCAAATGACATAAGACAAATGAAATCATAATTAACAACTTCATTCATAACTTGGAAGAAAATACATAGGAGAGCAACATTCTAGAACTAATCTTCTCCTTCATTTATGATATTGCTTTGTAAAACCATATTTAAGATCTTCATACAGTATAACTTTCACCCTAGATTTGCTTTTGATATGTCTACTAAAGTACCTATTTACATTCTATTTGATCTAAGAGCATAACATTCATTTTTTACCTATTTTGGACTCAAAATTTTGAACTCCCTTAACATCAACCATGAAATCCCCTTTATAAATAGGGGAGCAACAAGCACCCAATTGAATTACAATTTCATTTTCATTTCAGTTCATTTCAAAAACCTAATTTCAACTGATTCCTCGCAGAACTCCCCAAGTGGTTTCTTACACAATCATTTGGGAATAGGGGAGGAAAAAAGGACAAAAACATGTGTAGGATACCATTAGTCATTGTCACCACGTTCATTGTTGAAACAAAAAAGATTCCATATCATATCAGCCGAAGGACTTCCACATCAACATGGAAGAGCAAAAGACAAACCATGGACACATGAAAACAAATTCCTCATATGCAAAGACCACATGAAAACAAAAACAAGGTGGTGACCCTATTCAGAGTCATCGACACCAGAGAATGCTTGACCGCTCCTTGTCCTCGATGAAATTGGAGGGATCATCACCAAGTTGTCGTTGAAGCTCCATATGGCACCAGAGAATGGAGGTACTGGCCATATTATGAATCAATATCACCTTCAACGTCTGAAGGAGTATCATAAAGAACAATAGGAGAATTGTGTTTTCCCAGGAAAGCCCTATGAATTTTCTCTTTTTTCCTGGCCTTCGTCACTGTCTGAGCTAGTTCCTTGCCTTTGAACTTGACCACTTCTCCTGAAAGGGTTTTGTTTCTCAAGTTGTATGTACTCTGCACAATTGACTTTTTTTATGACGTCTAGCCATTCTTTTACCCTTTGCAACCTCAGGAGAAGCTTGGGCTTCCTGCGCATTTATGTCCTCATGATAATAAAATACATTAAGTTGGCTAGACCTTCTAACAGGTTGAATTGTCACATCAGTTTTTCTCATTTTTAGAGCAAACAAATTTTAACAATTTAAAAAAAATCTTCAGGGAGACACACTTACAACCCAAAAAATTGTAACCAACCTATCAGAGAAATTCCTAACTAGACCAAAGAACCCAATTTGAAACCAACCTACTTAGGACAAGAATACTCAACTCAAGACAAACAAACAACCTCTCACTCCTCTTCACACTTTGCCTTACATACACTGCAGACTGGAAAGATGGTGAAAATGAACAACGATCAACCTACATTAAATAGACAATTGGAGTGTGCAAAATTAATGATTCAACAACTCCTTGCGCGAGTGAATTGATAACTTAACAGTTCAACTTTGAATCTAGGCCATTGATTTTAGAACAATTAAAATTTCATCTAAGGTGGCCATGAGCATCATTTTTCAACCATTATCAACTTGCTCCTAGAAAAGAACAATGCTATCTCAAATGCTGCCACGTTCTTCTTCAATCTTGATAAATCATATGTAATCTGACAATTAGCAAGTATCTCCAAGCTAATCCATGCTTTTTCATTAATATCGGCGAAGTATATAAGACCAAATTGCTTTCTAAAGAGAATATTTCTTCATATGCTTCATTGCTCATCACTGATCTTCCCCAAATTTTAGGGTGCAATCAACGATGAAGCTTAGTCTGTTGGATCATCCTATTTTAAAACTACATCAACGGTTCTCTAGTCCTTTTGCTTCTTTCCTTTTTCTTTATGTGAAATCCTTAGGATCTTGCCACGTTGCTTGTTCCATCAATAGTCATCTCCTATCACAGATGTATCTCGTCCTTCATCGGCCTCACCCGTGATGAAATCTCAACCCTTGGTTCCATGGCCTGTCCTTTGATCACATCAATCCTTCCATCGTGCATCACTAATTTGAACTTTGCACCCAGGCTCCTATCAATGATGAGAGATGTAGTGAAGGCATCAAATTTAAACATGTACACCTGTATGAAAATTAATGGTACAAAAGGCATCACACATAAGATCTTATCATATTAGTGAAAAGAAACCTTTCAGAGAATACCATCGCTCATTTCTATTTTGGAAATTAAGCTTGGAAATGAATTCACGATGAACGGTAAAACATAAGGCTATTGCTCATCGCTAATTCTCCTCATACAGTTTGCAAGCAATTAGCAATGAGAGGATTTACAAAGTTACAATATGTATTGTGTATTGCTAATGTGGAACTTAGCATTTAAAACATATCTATGATCACTCAATGTAAAGGAAATTTCATCGTATCACTCGTTGTTGATCCTAAATTTATCATCTTATGACTATCCGCGATGAGCGATGAGAACAAAAATTTGAGGCATCGCTTAATACTATTACAAATTTGAAGGCTCAAAATCCATTAGTGATAAGCGATCCCTCGAGGAACATCGCTCATCGCACATTCTGTTTAAGAGCTCTGGTAGCTATCTGCGACGAGCGATATCAAATAAAACACCGCTTCATCGCTCGTCGTTAATTCAAAATATGTACTTATGTAGAAATTAGCGATGAGCGATCAAGTAAGATGGCCA
Organism: Sequoia sempervirens; assembly: GCA_007258455.2. Classification (NCBI taxonomy): domain Eukaryota; kingdom Viridiplantae; phylum Streptophyta; class Pinopsida; order Cupressales; family Cupressaceae; genus Sequoia; species Sequoia sempervirens. The sequence continues at coordinate 43,355 of VDFB02355613.1, read as the reverse complement.
TCAGGACTTAAATGGAAACTTTGAGAATGTGCACTTAAGTTGTTTTGATGAAGGGGATCCCCTAGGATGACATGAGAATAATGAGCTCAAGAACTTCTGAGTCATGAAATGTAAAGGCCAAAAAGGCCCTTACTTAACCTTATAATATGAGAAATTCAGACCTAGGTGAGAGGGACCGATCACTATGCAATCAATGTCCAAATAGAATGTTGCAAACAATTATAATGAATAAAACCCTAAACCCCCATATACGAACACTACATCTGGATGTAACAAAGGTTTTAGATGGAATAAAACTTTTTAGGGTTCAATATGGGCACTCCAATTTTTTTTTGCAATTTTGAAAGTGCCATCATACCCAACTAAGGACTAGCTACCATTGGCTTAGATATGAGATAGGGAAATAGGCTGCAATGAAAGAAGAATGTGAAGTAAGGATTTGTAGTTTTTGTATTGTAGAGGTAAAAGAAACAAAATAACATTTTCCAAAGTATAAGAGATAAGAAGAAATGTTATATGTTAGCTCCATGGTAGAACTTGTTAGGTCCCAAAACCACACGTCCACAATCCTAGAACTTCTTCCTACGTTCAAGGCTAAGGATATTTCATCAAGAAGGTAAAAGTAGAGGTTTTCCATTAGAATATGGATGATTTAAGGCTTACAATGAGAGTGATTAATCTCTCCTACGATTTGAGCTAAGATTAAACCTAGAAAGATGTTTCTAGAGGTCTCCTTAATAGGTTTATAAATCAAATAATACATAACATGACTATAAAAATCAACAATTACGAACAAATGTATACTTGAACTTAATTTTTTTCATTGGGTCAAGATTGATTAGCTATATATGACCTCTATATGGTTGACAACAGGTCTTGCACATGCACTTGTAAATAACATCAATATTCAAATTCCTTTAAATGGTTTCATTTATCATTTCTTACACCATAGAAAAGTGTAGGCATGTAGGGTGAGATTCTCTGATGATATGGCTATTAGGTGTCATGCCCCCATCAAAGAAAGAAATAGATTTTAATATTTAGTAAAATCACAACACTTAAATTCTTGGTGAATAAATTAAACATGGATAGCGGTTCTAATAAGGTTATGAATCAAAATTATAAGAATAAACAAGGGCAACAATTTCCTTGAATTAAAGATATTTAATTAAAATTAAATTAAAAGGGTTTTAGGCTAGCGATTAAGGGGAATAGTTGCAACTCTTCCAAAAAGGTAAAAATAATGAAGAGGTGTGACTCCCTCAAACTTGAAGATATAAGAGGGAGAGCATTTCATTTGAGAAGGGGAAATATAACATCATTCAATCAATCAATTAAGAATAAATATGTGACTCCTAATATGAAATGTTGTGACTCCCTCCATGATAAGATATCAAAGGGAGATCATTTGCTTATGGAGAAATCATCAATGGGGAGTAAATCTATTGATTAATTTATAAATAAATTATTATTCACTAAAGGCAACAATAAAGGGTGGTGACTCATTTATTATGAAGGGTGGTGACTCATTTATTGTGAAGGGTGGTAACTCCAAGAAATGGATATAAAGGGTAAATCAGTTCATTGAAATTCAATCAACAATCATCAAGAAATCAAGCAATCAAAATATCAAAAAGATTAATTAATTCATCATTCAAGCATAAAATCATTCAATCATCAAATCATTCAAATATCAATTCATTCAAGCATCAATCATTCAATAATCAAATCATTCAAGCATTAATTCATTCATGCATCAATCATTCAATCATCATCCAAGCATTCACTCATCAAAGCAAGGGACAAACATTCAAATATCATTTAGAAATCAATTCACAATCATCTTACAAACAATTTAGCATATTGATTAAGTTGGGAAAAAGAAAAAAATAATAAGAAGAAATATAAGAGTAAATTTATCATTTCTTCAAGATGAAATTATTTAAAAATATTCTAGCCAATTCCTTGAGGAATCATATCTTGAATTTGTGAGGTGTCTTGAAAATAGGAATGATGACCAACCTTCCGATTTCACGAGAGTTGAAGGACAAGCAAACTTCATGCTCTTATCAAGTACACCACCTAGAGATGGAATAGGTGGCCAACCTTCCACACTCGTGGGCCAGGAGGTGGAATGGAAGACCAACCTTCCATGCTCTTGGGCTTGATCAAGGAGGACAACCAACCTCCAAGGTGGATTGAGGGATGGAAGGGCAACCCACCTTCCATGCTCTCGCAATACAAGAACGACCAGCCTTGAGATTTTTGTTTGTAAGCATTCCAATAAATTTACAATGTGATTTACTATAAGGAATATGCTATGATGTCTTGATTTAAATATTAATGATACTAGGAATTATTGATCTAAATAATATGATGTTTTAGATTTGATTTATTGATCCAGATATTATCAATTTTTATGCATGGATTTGAATATTACCATAATTTATTGTTACCTAATATGGGTTCCTAGTGAGTAATACCGTTTGTAGGCCTAAAATCATGAATTTTCTAAAAGGTGACATTACAATTAGTATCAAAGCATTAATCTTGCCAACTTGTGGGGTAAAGTGACAGATGCATTCTAATCAAAAGGTTTTGAAGAATCAACAATAAGCCATATTACACAATCCTCAATGATCACTATTTAGCCTAAAGAGTATACTGTTATAGACAACAAAAATATTCATATTGATTCCAAAACAAGAACCCTTGGATTTGGGTTCAAATTCATCCCCATTATATAAATTTTATTTTAACAATAAGTAAGAAAATTGAAGTAATGGGTCTTTAAGAATCCAAATTATCACCCTACATTCCTGATTGTAAGAAGCCACATTAAACCCAAAATCACAACTAGTAGAGTTTAGTAATGTTACAAAGATTCCATAATAAATGCCCAAATATATCCTATTCACACCCTTGGTTACAAAATTCCAACAAACAAATAATGACTGCAATACATAACAGTAACTAGGAGCATAATGATATTCAGTTATATATTGTCCATTAAATTCTTGGGCCTTAAGAGATTAAGTAAATAACTTACATAGGGGAGGAAAAAAAGAACACAATTTACCTCTTGGTCTTAGTTTGAATAGGATTCCACAACAAATAGCCTTGTCTAAGCTATTTAAATCTTGCCAAAACTCCTTACTCAACAAATTTCTCAATACCCAAAGCTTAAAGCATTACTCTTAAACTACTTTAATGCAAACCGCAAAAAAATGTTGAGTAATCTACCAACAATGGAAACATTTAGAAGTCCTTTCTTCAAAATGCAAAACACAATGAACTATACAAAAGAAGAGTTCAATATTTGAAGGGAAAAATCTAGTTTTTTTATTCTCTAGGATCCCATATCGACAACTTCATGAATACAACTGAAGTTGCATCATGAAACATACATTTACCAAGTGCCATATTCTTTGGCACAACTATAATAGGAGAACCACAAGGCAAAGTAAATTGGTCCAATCACACCTTGCTCAATGACTACCTTTAGTTTCAACTTAACCTCATTAGCCTCTACAACAATTGATAGTACAATCCACTATTTGTAAAAGGGAAGCCAGGAAACAATTGAATCTCATGTTCTATAGTTGCCTAGGGGCAGCTCCTTGGGATCCAAGAACAACTCTAAGAATTGGTTTACCAATTGACTGATTTCTCACTATTCTTGATGAGTATGCAACCATGAAAGTCTTTATCCCAACCTCCAAATTATTTTCTTTCTATATAGCAACAAAAGAGAAAAAATGCTAATTGCATCAATGAGCCCTTTGGCTTGAGAAACTCTAACCATGGAGATCTTGAACCTTCCAACATATGAGCTCAAAGTGAAGTCTTTATCATTCTAGTTTAGATACTAATTTTTCCTTCACAACATTTAGTCAATCACAATACTTATAGTTTGGGAAAATAAAGTAGACACATACAATGATTCTAATAAGGGGCTCAATTAAGATTATAAGAATAAACAAGGACAATAATTTCCTTGAATTAAAGATATTTAATTAAAATTAAATTAAAAGGGTTTTAGACCAACGATTAAGGGGCATAGTTGTGATTGTTTAAAAATGGTAGAAATAATGAAGAGGTGTGACTCCCTCAAACTTGAAGATATAAGAGGGAGAGCATTACATTTGAAAAGGGGAGATATAACATCATTCAATGAATCAATTAAGAATAAATATTGTGTGACTCCTAATATGAAAGGTTGTCACTCATGTAGAGTTTAAGCTAATCTAATGTAAATTTGTTGGAATCTACTCAATTCAGAGGTTTAACTGACTAAACAATCCACTTTACACTGCTTAAGACCACATTAAATTATCAACCAAGGCTTGTAAGCTTATAATGGTGCAACATTATATGCCTTCATGGACTTAAAGCTACCTAAACTATCTTCCTCAAGTTATCCTATTGTTGAAAATTCATAGAATTGCAAAACAGTAAAAACATAAACTAAAACTAGTTGCTACAGGTACCTACAATAAGGACTGTAACTGAACTGCTACTAATAAAATAATGTTGCATCAACTGAAAACTTAATAAAATCTAATGACTCAGTTGAACTATCCTCCAGAGTGCTACTAATAATCATTACATGCATATTCACAAGCATTCATTCATAATAAGCAAAAAATGAAATTCCAATTAACTTGAATATGATTTATGAACAATGATAAACTAATAACAACTATTAACAAAAATAAATAACTGAAAGATGTAGTGAAGAACAATACCTTGAGTGGCCTGCTCAAGTAACTGTTCCCACTTTAACTGAACTCAATCTAACTAATAGATTCTATGCATCTCATAAGATTAACTCCATTCATTGCATATTGTAAAAGATTACAACAGATCTTCCCACAAATTGGACTCGATCGTTTGAAATATTTTTCATGTCATGAAACTGAAAGTAGCTGGTAACATAAAACTAATAAAAACAACTAACTATCCTACAGATTCAACCAACAGTTATATACAAGCTGAGGGAATCTTTATTGAAAGCAACAACTAACTAAAATCATTAACTCCACTCTCAGATAATAGAGTGTAGAATTAAGATTTGAATTATTCAACCTATAACTGAAAAGGAAAGAGAAATCCTATCAGAACTAGAACTCTTTCAAAACAAATTTGTATGAAAACATATAACCACTTGTCAAAATTCTATGAGTGAAGGAAACCTCTTCTTCATCATTTATTAAACTGGTCATAATAATGCACATCTAATCTCATTAAGAGGCTTTGATCAACGACCACCACGTTCAACTTATCTTGGAGCTTCCCCTGTTTTAGTGTCCAGCCATTCCATTTTGCTACGAGTTCACTCCGCAACTGCTACATTGTGATTTCTTTTTAGCTGCAAACAAGTTATTTTCACAAAACATGTATACGAGGATAACTATCACAATTAACTCATAGCATTCCATCAACATTCCATACATATGTTCATATAATCCATATAATACTAATATATTTTAACCATAATTCTATCATCATAATTAAGGTTCAAGTTTGCATAATGGATTAAAAGGATACCATAATATGGGAACATTGTTTGGAGAACTTGTTTAAAAGTATCTTAAAATAGGTATAAAAACAACAAAAAATAAGCCATTATCTAGACCTATCACTCCCCCAACTAGCTTTTTGATTGTCCCCAAGCAAAACACTAGGGATCTTGATTGTATTGCTGAGCAATTTGTCTTAGGTCCATAACTGTGCTAACACCTTGAATCTGCCTCAGATAAAAACCTTGATGTTTTGAAAGCTGTCTCATCCGAATAGTTACTGCTCTCTCACATTCATCACTTTCCCCCCCTTTCCAATGTGGGATTAGATAAAGAAGAATAGGTGGATGAAAAGTGAGTGGCATCCAATGAACTCCCTTGCTGATACCGATTTCCATGTAATTACGTGCCCTCTGAAGAATAGCAATGAAATTATGCATGAAATGTGGCTCTTTCTTTTGCAGTTTAGGTGTCAAACTGTTCCATCTATCTTGGACATATTTAAAACGCTGTTGTCCTGCTCCCACAACTAACATTTTTCATTTTGTCATAGTTTGCCTCCTTCAGCTTCATGATTTTCTTACCTACTCCCTTATGTGTAAGGAGTCTCATTCACTCATCAATTATTGTATCTGGATCCTTAACTTCTCTTCTGATTGGAAGTGCAATAGATTTTTCTTTTTCTTCATACTCTTCCATAATCTCACCTCTAAGTTGTTCATTCCTGTAGTAAGAGGAAAGTGCCCTGATCTGAAGATCCCCCACAAAGATTAAAGGGTTCCATTCTATTTCATCAGGTATCACATAGTTGTGCAAATAAAGTTCACACAACTGATCTTGGTCTTTGGGTGTGGAAGCAACAAAAACTTCAAGAAACTCAGAAATTTGACTCATGCCAATTGAATGCTTGCTAACTAATCTACTGAGCTAAAAACATAAAAAACCTTTCTTGTAGAAATAGTGCATAAGTTCTCGATGGAGGCCTACACTTGACTATTTGTGTAGCCTCATCTGCTATCTCCTCCAACCGAACTGCTGTTTTATTTAGTTCCATATCCTTCTTTTCCAATTCTTCTTCATATTTTTCCTTTTCCTTTCTCCACTTCTCCTTCTCCTTTGCAAACTTATCAATTACTTTCCACAATTGGTATCCAAGTGAGCAGGTTGTATGATAATAAGGAGTTTTAAGAGGAGGGGGTTTCTCATCTGACACTGCCAATTCTTTATCCCCTATCTTAGTAATGTCTTAGTAACAATCAACTGTGCCAACACATCTAGTTTAGTGCCATGACCACATAGCTACGGTTTTTCTTCCATCTCCTTCATTTTTGCCTATCTTGCTTTATCCTTCTACTCATAATTTTGTACCACTTCCTCTAGGTGTTTAATTCTGTCTAGTGCCTCCTAGAGTTCCTTTCTTACATCCTTATCTTCAATGTAAACTTCCTTTGCATTCTCAAACTGCTCATTACTCTATTCATAATCTCCAAGAATGGGAAAGGTTCCTACCCAAAATTTCTTGGCATCAAATATGTCTTTTGATTTAGAATCAGAAGTGGTCTTTACATACCTTCTCTCTTTCACTGGTATATTCTCATTACCAGGAACATTCCCTTCCAATTCAGAGTTAGTTTCTACTTACATGACATTTTCTTGGGGTTGTTCCTTCTAATGGTGTTCTTCTTGAGGTTGTTCTGTACTCATCTCCCTTTCAGGTTCCTCTGCATTTTCTTTTGTAGTACTTTGTCTCCTGAGCCTCCCAAAGCGTCTAGGTGTTAATACTTCTTTAATTTTCCTCTTTTCCTTTTTAACACCGTTTTTCTTCTTAGGAACTTCCTCCTTTTTTTACGTTTGAGTATCCCTATGTTTCATTGAAATATCTTCATCTGGTTTCAAGGGCGTAGGAGAGGTAGTAATTTTAATGTCACAAATCTGTTTAATCCGCTAACTCCCAATGTTTCTTTCTAAATTTTTAGTAATTTTAATGTCCCAAATCTTTTTAATCCGCTAACCCCCATGTTTCTTTCTAAATTTTTAGTAATTTTAATGTCCCAAATCTTTTTAATCCGCTAACCCCCAGTTTCCTTCTAAATTTCTAGTAATTTTAATTTATCCAAACATTTGTTTTCAGATTCTGCCTTCTTTCATAAGGTTACATGCTAATTACTTCTCTGTTGATCTTATATCCCGTTCACAATATGCACCTCCTGTTTCTCCTTCATGCTGACATCCTTTTGTGCAACACTTGCTCCTCAGAACCCGAGGTCTCCTTTTCTTTTCCATTTTCATGTGGGCTTTCTTCTGCTTTCCATTCGTTAACAAAGGTGAATTGAGACGAATTTGGGGTTTGATCATCAGTACAAGCCATATGTTTTTTCAACTTGAATTCTGGACTGACCTCCTTTTGATCATATTCACCAGTCCTTCTTCTCTCTGTCGCAGGTTTTATCTGGACTGTTTGCTCCCCCTCGCCACACGCCAGCTCTGACTACAATGAATTTAGGGTTCGTTTGCATTTTTTCTGGCATGCAAGAACAGCCGTTGCATATAGGACAGCCCCTTTTTTTGAAAAGTGAAATGGCCTCAGCTGTCGAACAATATATTTAGATGGTATAATTGTTAAAAATTAAAAAAAGTTGAAATACATGTATGTTGAATGTGATGACCATGTCAAATTTACAGTTGGTTTTTGTAAGGTTCGTTCTTCGCCCCTTGGTTCTGCTTCAAACTTTTGGGTTGTGGGGTTCTCAGAGGAAGATATGTAGAAGTGGAAAGGAGGCAAAGGCCATCAAAGAAGAGCCTGTTCTCCTTGTTCGTGGATTGAGGGAAATTGCATCCATAAACGCAGACTCATTTGTGTATGAAGTATCCTACTAATTGGTGGACACATTACGTTGAAGATCAGTCTAGAGAGCTACAAAGGTTTGCTATATACATTTGCTATCTCAAGTGGCAAGTTCGTTTGCTTGTAAGATGAGTTGGAGCACATAAGGTTTTATTTTTAATGTCAAGAGAAACCGTCTAGAATGTAAGAGAGCAGAGATCTTTGTCCTCATTGATAGCAGTCTTTGATTGATATCATAGATTTTGGTTAGAAAGAGGGACTTCTAGGCAATGTGATGTGGAACTTGAGGACATTCATTTGGACTGGGAGAATCTTGCAAATGGGCTTTCAGATTTCAATGTTGTTGATGATCCTCCACATGCCGAAACAGATGCTGAAATTATGCATTTCATTGGGCATCTAATGCATGATGATGACGTGGACGAGCATTTCTCTACTTTAGATGCTACAAATGCTCATCCAACATAACCTTTTTCACTTGTCTTGGTGACATAAGGTAACTATATAATTTTCTACTTTTTATTTACATAGCTACTGTGACAAATAGCTCTTAAACACTGTTGAGATATGTTGTGATTAGCTCATAAATATATTCATGTTTGACTTATATGATATGGTTATGCACTATTTTATTTTAGCTTTAGTAGATTTTTTTTTGAAACGCTTGTTGTAGCTGTTATAATTTCATTTATTAACAGTGTTGCTCCTAGTTTTAGGGATGGGGGAATACAAGGACACAGTTTCAGAGAGGACAATATTCTTCCTGAAATTTGGGGATGGTGGGGGACAGCTATTAAAATAACTTAAACCAGTTAAAAGAAGTGGATATTTTAAATAGCAAATACAATGTGTTGAATTTGCAAGAAAAATCCCCCCCCTTTAAGATTCTAAGGGGTTATTAACATTTTTTTTCTTAAAAAGTGACCTTTTTTATTTTTATATAACCAAATGTTGCAGGCTGTCTGGTTGTGGGAAAAACGAGACATCTCCTCCAAGTTGTTGAGTCCTTAGAACATAACCTGGATCCTTTGGGACATGTCCCCATGGAACATTGGTAATCATTGAAAAAAACTATTAGCATGCCTTGCAAAATATCAAGTCACTTATTTTTTCTGAAAATCCCTCCAAGTCACGAGTCCCTAGGATGTGACCTGGATCCGTGGGGACACATCCCCATGGAACATTGGTAATAATTGAAAACCATTAGCAAACCTAGCGAGCTATCAACTCTACTTCTGGAAATGCAAGGTGCAGAGTCATGTGGATCATATATGGACAACCAGACTTTTTCCCTCCTTCAAAATGCCAAGTTTTAAGAGGAGAAGGCTTTACAAATGCATTGATTTGATGAGCCATTGGCTGCAAACAGCAATACACTGATAAGTGATTCTAAATCTGAATTCTTTGCAACTCCATGCTTCACAAGAGGAAAGTCAACTTCAACCCCCTTATGGGTTAGACATATACAACCAAAAAATGAACCGTTTTTGCATTCCGTGTTTGAACTCTGAAGCTTTTGAATAATCAAAATGGTGAGATATTAAGAATCTCTAGACGCTCTTATGTAAATACTAAATGGTCATATTGGATAGTTGTAGCTTCCTAGTTCCATGCACTAATTGGTTTTCTCATTTCCAATATGTTGATACACAAAAACGTTTTTTTGTAATTGCAGACTTTTGTCATAATTAACTCTCATTTTTGGTATTGGGATATTCTTTGTCTATCTTAAGCTTAATGATAACAAGTTTCCACAATCCATATCATAGATCTGTATTGCTTCTGGATTGGATTGTGTTGAAAACTTTCAACACAATCAAATCCAGAAGCAATACAGATCTATCTTAAGCTACTGCTGGTCTTCTGCAATCTTGAAGCTGGCTTGATTTTGTTCGTTTCAGGCCCCCTTCTATGTACCATTTTTCAAAGATAATATCATTTAAAATTATCCAAAAAAACATATTATGTTGGTGTATTCTAAGGGAAGAAAACATTCCTACCTTCTAGCATCCTTCGATACAGTATGAGTACTAAGGCCACCCTAGTCGCTAGATGACCTGGATTCCACTGTAATGTTCATACTTTTACTTATTGTTCAATAATCCTTAGGGGAAAACATTGTGTTGGTGCTTTTTCCAGCTGGTTGCCTACATTTCTCTAAAGATTAGCCAAATCCTATTATCAAGAAACTTAGATCAGTGGCCAACAAACGAAAGATTTATCTCACACTTTCCTCCCTTGCACTTCAGGCTTTGCAAAACCTAGGGGTCACCCTTAATGGCACTGGATGCAGATATTCAGCTAGTGGTGCAACACAGTGTCCAAATGAGCACAAGGGATGTATCATTCATGAATGTAGCCATACAAACCCTTGTTATTTGGTGTGAAGTGAAATTAGAAAATAAACATAAAACATAAAATATAAAAGGTTGTTTAATTTAAGATTTGTTTCTGAGGATGGGGGAAGAAAACAATGCAAGACTGGTGCTTTCCTTGGGCTACAGAGTCACATATCATGCACTCATATTCTAATGCTATAACATAATCTTGATAACCTATTAACATCTATCACCTTATGATAGAAAGGTCTTCTGTAGCCTGCTATGAAATTCTTCATAGTGATCCAACTGAAAACACAATACACTCACTACCTTCGTGCAAGCATTTACACCACTCCTTGAATGGACATCAAACAAATAACTATCTCAAACAACAAATGTGCTCAAAGAACCTCAATAACCTTATTACTTTGATTCAAAAGATATTACATCTCAAAGTTGGAGACAATTACATATTTGTTTATGGTCATATAATCTGCAATCAAGTTACAGGAGCATTACAATACTTTGACTTCCGGAACAAGGATTTTCACCCTTGGCACTTAACACTTTCTGTTCTTCCTTGACCAAAATTCAGAACCCCTACAAATGAGCACAAGAGCCGCTTTTATCAAGAGAGAAATTCAAAAAACGTGCCCAGGAAGAGTGTCCAACACTCCTTGAACCTCCACCATGCCTCCGCATTAATGACCCTTTGTTATGCATGTCAAAGGAGGAGATCACCCACGAAATCTGCAGCAAAACACAGCAAGGGATGGCCCTCTGACATAAAGGAGTCCACAAAACATAAATGAAGCATGGTTGTTGCAATCCTTTCCCAAAATTTGCACTCTAAGCATTAAATGCCCTCTCTGTAGCTTTAAAAATTGAGATTAGACGTCTAAGGAGAGTTGTTGGGCATTAATGGCATTTACGGCCTGAAAACACGCCTCTTGGGGATATCGTTGAATTTTTAGGACCGGGCCGACCATTGGATTAAACATTAAATGGATCGCAACCCCGAAAGGGCACATTCATCGGACATCGAGCATCGGGCCTGCAAGGAAATGCTTGTCAAAAAGCTAGAGAGAAGAGCATCCATGATTCAAAAACCTCGAAGAGAAAAACCCTTGTCGTGCATCGTGCGTCGGGCCCACCGTATACTGCATGATGAAGAAGATGACATTAAGAATGCCGAAACCGCGATCCCCAAAAGACAACTTATGTCAGACGTCGGGCCCTAATGCTTGTTGGAAGAAAGGAAGGAAGAAGGAAAAAGCCAAAAGTTTGGTGGAAGGATGGAAGAGCATGGAGAAAGGAAGATGTCGGGAATCGGGAAGAAGACTTATGCCTTATCGCAAAAATAAGACAGAAAATAAGAGGACCCAATCATTGAAGACCAAATATATGACATTGAGGATTGGGGGTTGAAACGAAGGCTTATGTCTTATCATAAAAAATAAGACAAAAGATAGAAGCAAGACTCGATCGTCAGTGCGTGGAAACCGATGGTTTTGAAAACTTTGTTGGGGTCCGAAAGTGGTTTTGAAACCTCCATCGGAGTTCGAAATTGGTTTTGAAACCTCTGTTAGAGTCCGATAGAGTTTTCAAAATCCTTCTTAGTTTCGACAAAACTTGTGCTTCGAAAAAATCAAAGTGTATTTCTTAGTTGTTGGTCCATGAGCCTGGTTTCGAAACCCTTGTCGAGGCCCGACAAGGTTCTCAAAACCTTGCTTAGTTCCGACAAAAAATCTCATCTTGCGGCTTCATTATGAGATTTCAAAACCACCTTGGGATCCCAACAAGGTTTTTGAAACCACTAAAATCTCCGATCGGCGATCGAATGAAAGGCTTAAGACTTATCGCAAAATTGCGATAAAGGATAAGGAGAAAGGTTGATTCGAGAAAGGTTGATTCTTGAAAGATTGAAGACTAAGACATCAGGAATCGGGGATTGGGAAGAATACTTAAGGTTTATGATGGAATGATGGTAAGAGGTAAGGAAGATGGCTGATCCTTGGAGCCCAAAACTTTATACATGTCTTGAAGGATTTCATCGGATCTTCGGCGATTAGAGAAGGAAAGGGAAGAACTCGAAGGCAATAAGGGCTAAGAGTTAAGGCCGATGATTGAAACCCGAAACACTTATACTTACGGAAGTGATGGATTTGAAAGGGAAAGAAGTAGGAACCCGGTAGCAATAGAGATAGTATGCAAGCATGTAGACAACCGAAAGCCCAAAAGACCGAAAAGTCCAGTACTTAGCCAATTTTGGATTTTTTGGAAATGGGTTTTTGACTATAGCATGGCAAAGGAGTGGTGCAACCACCAGAGGGACCTGAACGTGATACACCATTAAGATTTCTCAGATCAGTTGTACAAATTGACAGCAGTGCCAACACATTGCTTTGCACACTTTTCCTATTATACAGAGACTTGAAAACACTATGGCATTTTCACATTCACTGTTGCAATGCTTAGGTGTAGCGCCATGTTCATAATCACCGGAGGTCTTCAATTTATCAAATTTACATTGAAAAAAGCTCTCTCTAACTTGCTTACCACTACATAGGGAAGAAATAGCTCTTTTCTAGATTCTTCATGATATTAATGCGGATGTATCTATCTCTGATGTACATAGTCTGTGCTGGATCTCTTTTTGTTCTGAATGTTACTCGACAGATCAATTTTGTTATAGATGGTTGTTCAAACTATTTTTTGTTTGTTTGTTGTAAAAATCAGCTGAAAAACAGTCATCTCCAAATCAGCTGTTCGTAGTTCTTAAAAATATGATCAGATTTTAAATCTGCGTCTCTAGCTCAACCCACCAAATTACACTTAACATCTGCACAAAAACTGCCAAGATGTGCAAATAAGGGAAATTTATTGAATCTCCACATGGAACATAAGCAATTTATCAAACCTCCACCAAAAAAGACACTGATTTTCTATGACATTCTATAGACTCTTGTTCAACACACCAAAATCCACCTTACATCTGCACAAAAGCTGCAGACCTACTTGAAGCAGACACACCATTAGTCACTTTGATGTTATTGCATAAGTCAGTTGATTCCGAACTGTAAAAATATAATATTTATTATTTAAAACATCATAATGAACATTTTTATTATCTTTTATTATTTATCTTGATTGTCATTGGTTGAACAATAAAGAATTTTATCAACAAGAATAAAATAAAATCCAAGCCTCATATGAGTCACATTTGCTGAAATAACTGCTCATGAGTGACCAAAGTAGGTCAATGAGTTTTTGAAATGCATCCAGTTACAGTACAAAAGAAAAAGGGTTAAAGAAGCCTAGGAGCTGAAAAAATAACTAACATGTTAAAAAAAGGCAATTTAACGTAACTGAAGTAAATACAAAGTGGATGATCACTAACCATGTTTTTCAAGTACAAATAAAAAATAGACATGTGAGGGATCTCTAAAAGGAAACAAGAGCAGATGAAAACTAGAGAAGGAAACTGAGGCTGGAGACAAATGCTGTCACACGTCTTCAATGAAACCTACAGTAAAATTGCTAGCATAGAATGTCCAAACCATGTGATGAGATGATCCCACTTTGAGTCTATGGAAGGCAATTATGATGGGCTTGAACACCTAGTTATGGGCTGCCATAATTTACCTCACTTTATTTCATGTCAGCCATTGAATTTCAGCGCCAGGCATGGTTTAAAGCAAATTTTCCTCGAGTGCTTCTTGTGCCACTCTTATTGTCTCCTTTACTTGATTTACATCATTCACTAAGTCATAATCCAATGTTCATTTGGCTTGTTCAAGTGTAAATGCTGCTCCTTTGAATTCTCATGATCACGGAGCTTGGCTTTAACCTCTATCTTTAGGCTTGGAACCAAAAATTTCACAGCTACATCTGATTCTGACTGTACATAATCTTGAATGGAGTACCCTCGGTTGTCGCCTATTAGACTGGTTGAAATATCTGAAGAACCATAGGCAATTCCTCTCATTCTGCATTGTCACTTTTACAAGATTTTTGTATCCTGGATATCAGAACTTTGTTGGTTGTGTTGGTCAATTCATTGACTCTTGTTAGTTGCTTGATTACCAGGCTCAAAAAGTAACCTCTTTTATTGTTCATATTTTTCTAAGGTTCTTGAACTAAGTGAGTAATTTCTTACTTGGTCAAGTTCTACATTGAGAAAATATGCTCCCATCAGTTGAGCTGGCTTACATTCTTAAAGAGTCCAATGAAGTCAAGCTCCCTCCTGTCATTGTTGTTAATTTTTATGAACAGATGTAAATAAGCAGATTTTTAATTCAAATTCTAACACATAGACACAGCATAACACATAGACACAGCATATACCCTGGGAAACCCTCCACTTGAGGGAGAAAAACCCAGCAACAATATATCACTTATATATTGAATGAGAACAATAGTCTTCTTTACAATGAGGCCAAGAATGGCACCACAATATGATACAAACACAGGAATAATATCCTGCTGCAAACTCAGCCATCTTAATATATTGATCTGCCTCTTCAATATGTCGATTTACTAATGGAGTATATTGCCCTTGAAACTCACAATCAATACAATGAATGAACTCACACAATGAAGGATAATAATCGATCAACAAGTGAATCAATGATGCAATGATCGAATGGCATTTCCATTATATACTATTCAAAGAGGAGGACTCAAGGGTTGCGTCTCTTCAAATGCACAAGGTCGGCCACTAATGAGGAGATAAGATTCTTCAACAAAATCGCCAATTGTGTAGGAGGTCGGCCTCAAGCATTGAACCTCTTCAAGGGTGGCGAAGTAACATAAGTCGGCCCCATAGAATAATAACAAATAAATAAAATATTAATTAATGCGAGATGATGAAGCTCCTCTTCATCAATCGATGTCTTTCAAATTAAATAGCCGTTTAGGCTATCATTTAATTTCCTCATCAAAGACGGATCTGGGCTGGAAGTAGAAGCCCGACACTGCTCTTCTAACATCAACAATTGTTTCTATAAATGTGACAGCCAAGGGGCATAATATCTCTCTTCAACAATTTTATCTCTAGTTAATTGGTATTGTATACCTAGACACATTCTTTGGCATCTTAGAACATATATGTTGTCTAGTCTAAAAATATACAATGATACCAAACAAGTCATAGTATAACAAGAATGTGAACAACACTCTAAGAAATCAGAATAGAGAACAACACAGAATACAAGCAAACACCAATTGTATTATCTCAATAATAAGTACATCAAGAAGTTAGACTAGAGAGATTGTGTAAATGAGATCTCCTATCCAAATGTATGCCATGACCATATATAGAACAAAGCTTGACTGTCATGGTGGCCATGGCAACCATTGTTAACTATCCAACGACGTTATACTAACTCAAATTTCAAAAGTTGTTAGGCAGTAACACAAATTAGATTTTAGCCAAACACAAGACCAGTCACTAATCATTATTTTGCTTTATTCCAAACATAATTTTATCTGGTCTTCATGTTAGATTTTCTATAAAATCTCTGGCCATGATTTCCAACAACATAAAATCCTATACTAATTAAGATGCCTACATCTACAACCAACCCTGCTGTCTTAACATCACCCTTGCTTTATGTTGATTGAAGCTGGTTGGTGGAAAGGTTTAGATCTAAATTGGCATGATGATCAGTTTGAAAAGGATGCATGCAGATTTTGTAGTAGACCTTGGTGAACCATCGACTGAGGTCTTCAATCTCTTGAGCTTTGATTTCAGGCTTATGACTTCACTTTCTTCACTATGCTTACTCTTAGGATCTTCTTTCCTCCCATCTACTACATTGACCCTTAAAGCTGTTTCTAGCATTCTCTTCATTTTTAGCCAAAGTACTAATATCTCAGCCTTACACTTCTAGCACTGTGCCAAAATCTTCCCTTGGAGATGGTCAAGTTCCCTCTCTCTCATATCCAAATCTTATGCTATTTTCTCTAACAAGTCATTCTTCTCAACGTTCTTGATGGTTTCCTTCTGGAGGTTGCCCTCGTGCATCTAATGTTTAGCCAAGAATGTATTCTATTGTTGTTTCCATATCTGCTTCTTGGCCATAAATTCTTTGTTTTCTTCCTAAACCCTTTTTTCTGTGTAATCGAGTTCTCCTAATTGGGCACTCGTGTCCACTCCTAGAGCGTCCCGGACGCCTCGAGTTCCTTGTGGGTACGCGGATCGCATACCCATAGGGAACCCAGGGTGTCCAGGGTGCTCCTAGGCATTCCTAGGTGCTCCTGCAAGTGCCAATGCCTTGTGGGTAGCAAAAAACAAAACACTTAAAAAATGCAAAAAGTGCTTTTGAAGATAAAATTGTGAAAATGGTGTGCACCATGAAGGTTTGTGCGGTTTCAAAGGCCTTAATTTGGATTTGGCAGTGGGGGCTCTGCCCCTCAACCCCACTAGTGGCATTGCCCTTTGACCTTGTTGGGGGCAATGCCCCCATACCTCCACGAGGGGCATTGCTCCTCGACCTCGTTGGGGGTGTTGCCCCCAAACCCCCATGAGGTGTGCTAACCCTCAACCTCGTCGAGGCCTACACTCCCAACCCCCACTAGTTATTGGGATCTATTGTCACATAAAAACTTGTTTACAATGAGGGAGTCTAGGAATGGAGACCAAAACTAACAACTAAGACAATAATCTTTATGACTATCATAATATCGTTGATCAATGATGAAGTATCATACTATCAAAGATCAAATGTGATTATTATCTTAAAATATAATATTATCACATGTATTTGCAAATTTCTATATTTTTTAATTTTTTTGCATATATATATGTTATATACAGCCGTACCCAAAAAAAAAAAATTGTCGTACTGGCATACCAGAATCCCGTACTTGTACCCGACCCCATACCAGAACCGGCAACTTAGCCCTTTTTCTTTTGGTTGATATTTGCCTTCTCTCCTTTTTGTACCTGCCCCTCTTTGTATGTAATGACTATGTAACTATCAGGTGACTACGAGCTGGATCAAATTTGATCTTTGTAGTACAGGCCTACAGATACAATCTTGCGGGGTCCACAATTGATCCACAATTAGTGTCATTGATAGAATGGTAGGAGTACATCCAATTGGTTGATGCAGGAATGTTTAGTTTGCAGTATCCATTAAACTGCAAAAGAATGCGTCTTACTCCTGAGTGGATATCTATATTTTGGTGCCAATCTCGACAATCATCGTCTTTATTTGTTGCTTCCAACTCAACAAATACACTCTATTTAGCTCATTGCATACCTCTTATAATGCATGACCTAGTGGAACTACATAGCCAAGAAATTCATGTAGCATATCCATGGAGTTGCTTTTATTAGGTGTAAATATTAGCAGTCTTCTTCTCAAATTTATCACTCCTTGATTGGTTGTCGTTGTCCTTATGACCTACAAAAAAATAGTTGGTGAAAGCTTTCTAAAAACAGTTTAAATTGCTACAAGATGACAATAAGATTGTGGTAGAGATTTATATCACAAAAAAGTCAAGAAATGATTCAGTCTAATCTAAATATTTAAGAGGAGAATGAAAGAATTGATTTCAAAGTTATATTGACCTCCTATAGATAGTCTAAGGGAATGGTGGTCTGTGGAAGGGCTATTTTTGAAGTACAAATCTCAGTTAATAATTGTACAACTTATAATGTGCAATGATGCATAGGAGTCTAATCCCATTTAAGAGAGGGTGTTCTGCTGATGGGAAATTTATTTTTCTGGTAATCATATACTTAATTAAAGTTTATATATTAGCCATCATATTCTCTTGGCAAAACTTGTTATCTTGGGGATGTAGATAAAGACTTTTGATGATTGGGATAATGAAGATATGATTTTTGAGATAAGATTGTGAGATTGGGTCACCATTCTTTCATTTGTAATGAATTTATTTGGTAGAAGTTTGTTTATATTTTAATGATTTTTGAATTTAGGTGACTTTCTACCCCATTTTTCTAATCGGAACTTGACATAGTCAAGCGATGCTCGTCTTTGCAATTTTTTCCTTATGTATTTCTACATGGAAAATGGAGGTGGTGTATGTTAGAGTACTAGGACAAGATCCTCCCCTATATCTGGGTAAAGAGAACATACCCTGTGAAACTATAGTCTTCTGGGAGATAATGCATAGCTCCAACTCATTTTTTGAGTCAAGAATCTAAATTTTACTGTTCAATACACTATAAATGGGATATCTTCTCCTCACCAATCTCCTGTGAAGAAGTTGGATAGAATGAATTACTCACCTGACCTGAAGGCCATGTAAAAGTTAAAAATTTCCATCCAACTATTTTTTAAGACTTACCCCAAAATAGTTTTGAAGATAAAAATTTATTCAAGTTTTTTGACTCCTAATTTCAGTAATTATTAATCTGATTACAGGGGCTGCACATGGGCCTGTGTAAATTGGGTTAGCTTTTTGTACAATGCAGAGTTTGGCCTTCGCTAATTGATTCATTTCTGCCTTGGCATAGATAATATTGCTTGTAGTCCATTTTTGCTAAGGTTTGAGTAGATTTCAAACTATAATTCCTGTGCCAAATTTGATATGGTCTTTACTTGATGTACCCTGTCCTTTCATCCCTGGAAAATTGCTATTATGGTTACCATTTTCTGTTTTTAGTTTTGGAAATAATATTAGAATCAGCTTTTGCAATAAATGCTATTATGAAGACTAAGTTCTGTGTAGGAATTAAGACTGCAATTCCAAAGCAATAATCTAAGTTCATTAGAAGATTATAGCATTATTATTTGATAAATCTAAGTGTTACACTTTTCAAACTAAGCAACACTAAAAATTTCATCTTTTTATGATTTTATATGTACTTTCAACATATGGTATATGCAAAATAACAAAAAATACCTGTGACATCTGCAGGGTGAAATTTTAAATGATGACAGGCAAAATGATATCCATATTTTGTCTGATGCAGGAGAGATTTGAGACCATTTCTTCTATTGAAAAATAATAGGTTGTGCATATCTAGACAACAGTTTGAAATTTTAAGAAAAGTTGTAATAATTTCAAGTATCTTAGGAAAAAGGGGTATCATTGAAATATTAGTTGTTGAAGAGGAAGAAGATGCTCAAATAGCTTGTGGCATTGACATTTTAAGGATGGCTGAAAAGAACTCTGACTATGCCCATTTTACCCATTGTGAGTTGGACCCATCTTTTTAATTGGGCCTCAATGCAAGTCTGATCTCCTTTGCAAACTGTAATCTTGCAACAACAACACTTAATTCAATCGGAGAAACACTAGAGGCAAGCAATAGGATACTATGCAACAAATTCCCATACAAGATGTGATACCTCTTCACATCAATTATTTTTGACCCTCAAATTTTTTTGTTGAAGATTGCATCTTCTGATTGCCTCAAGAAGGTGAAGGTCTATAATGGTCAAAATGCTATTGTGGATGCCAATGTTCATTATGGATACAGCCAAGAAGACTGGTTTTAAACCATGCCTCAATAGATCATGGGCTGTTTCAAACCATGCATTTTCACACACTCACATTGAAGACAGAATATGATGACAGTGTCTCTAAAAGTTCATCCAAGATTGGAGTAGATTTTGGGAAGCCAAACCTAGCAAACCTCAAACTAGATAAGCTTGGTGATGATGACTTATCAGTTATCTTTTATTGCCTCAGACCTATATGATGTAGTAATTGGAAAGGTGAGTTCACAGTCATCTAATACAAATTTCAGTTTCATGTTGAAGCATACTGAAAGAGGTAGTGTTGATCAAGTTTTAATAGCAATAAATGATGTTGGAAGAAAGTTTACAAGAGTAAGGTTAAGAGAAGTAAGATCTCCATTGTTTGGAGACAAGTTTTCCAGCATGCATGGTCAAAAAGGAGTTGTAGGGTTTATGGAAGAAAAGAAAATATGCCTTTTACAATAGAAGGCATTTGTCTAGATCTTATCATAAATTTATATGCATTTCCTTCAAGACAAACACCTGGATAGCTTTTTGAATGTGCCTTATTGAAAGTGATAACATCAAATGGCATTGGAGGTGATGCTACACCTTTCAGTCCTATCACCATTGAATCCATTACTGAACAGCTTCATAGGTTAGTTTTGTCATTAGCTATTCCTTTGAAACTGAGGAAACTTGTTAGCTGAATCAGGTTGCATTATATTGTAAGCACCATACAATTTTTTTAATATAGAGTATTTGAATTTGGCAAGGACATACTGTTTGTTTTACATTGTTAATTATAGTTGTGGTTATGAAAAGTGGAAAAAGAGCAGATGTATAACGTACAGACTGGGTATAATCTGCTATCAAAGATTTTCATTGGTCCCACATCCTATCAGAGGCTCATACATATTTCTGAAGACAAATTTAAATATTGGAATAATGACCCTGTACATCCATTAATATGACAGCCAGTTGCTGACACAAAATGTCATGCAGGGGTTAAATTTGGAGAGATAGAGCGTGATTGTATACTAGCACTTGGAAAAACTGCCAATCTATTGGAAAGGCTATTCTTTGCAAGTGCTTTCTCAAGTATGCATGCATGCAGTTGGTGTGTTTGCTACAGTGATTCTCAAGGGGTATAAGAGGACCATACTGTCCTTTCTGTAAAAATGCAAAACAAGCTGCAAAAGTGAATGTTCCTAATGCACGCAAATTGCTCTACTGGGTGTTATTCACTATGGGATATGTCTGAAGTTTTCAATTTTGTTTTGTTGACTGGGCTCTGAGATCAGGTTTCTGGAAACACAGAAAAATGTATTAATTTTTGAATAAATTCATGATACACAACATGATTCACTGTAGATTAACATTCAATTTTCAAACATAATTCTCATGATGAAATTATTTTGGACATAAATCCAAGTCAGAACAATGCTATCAAGGCTGAAGTTAGATAATGAGCCTTTCTTAAGAATGTTGACTGGTTCTGAAATCTGTAACGTGCCAACCCTTCGGTGCAGTAAAGATTTCATAATTTACATCATATGAGTAAGTAAACGTGCCAATATGACATTGCAATAAATTTTTTCTTTTCTTTATTGATAAAACATGAACAAGATGCCATATCAAATTACAATAAAGATTCCATTTTGTTATAACAATTTCACAAATACAGGTAACAAGAATACATACCTTGACTAACATAGCTCCAATGAGCTTTAGAACAAATAGTAGTAAGACCGTCCAGGATCTTCCCTTTCAAATCTTGGTTCTTTAGTTGCCTACTGTGGAGGAGAAGCATCATTCGGGCACTTTTCCGCTAACTGTGGACTTATAATGCGGTCCCCCGCACATCTATCATTCGATAGATGGCCCTCCCTTCGACGAAGAGATTGGTTGGGTAACCGATACTGTTAACCAACTGAGCATAGTGTTGTGTCCTACATAACTAGAACCTTGCTATTTCACAATCCCGAACTAGCATAAAGGATCACGATGAACTGACAGTGTAGTCTCAAGCATCACATAGTCTAAGTGGATGTTGTACATTGCACTACTTTGGCCAAAGTGTTCTCATTCAGTCCTTTGAATGAAGGTCATCTATCATAAACACTACTCAGGGCTGATTTGACTTAAGGCTATCTTATACTATGCATAGGTGTGGTCCTTCACTGGATAATATGTCATCCTAGACTAACCTACAACATAGTAACTACTAGAAATGAATCAGCACAACAAGTAATTCACATAATCCCTCCTATACTGGAAATCTTTAGTCTAGGAGTAACTCAAGCTTATCTCAGTTAACCTAATAACTTAAGCTGATAGAATTTACTTGACTCTTGTCCTCATTTCGGTTCTAGTATATAATAACTATTACAAACATATTCTCCTTATATGGAGATCATACAATTAATGCAAAACACCACAAGTATGCATCTTTTATCCTTTATACAATTTACTCCCTAGGTGCAAACAAATATGCAATTCATAAAACAACTCACTTTCTATGCACAATCAGAAATACAGTTTATGAAACAATTCCCTATCTATGCACCGACAGTAAACACAATTTCTAGAAATATTTAAAGATTCCCAATTGAAACTGATAGTAGAAGAATATCCCATACCTGGTATTTAGCTTTCCTCCAAATGATGATATCTCAGACTATTCTCACAGTCCTTCTAGCTTCTACCAATCAATTGGAAAATCCCTCACAAGTTACTGCCTTTCTCACTCAGAATTAACTCACAAGTTGCTACTTTTTTCACTTAGAAATAAGTACTCATAAATGAATATTCAGACTGATAATGGTTACAGCTGAATAGAAGTACAAAACTCAGGTGATTTGATAATGAAGAACTGGTAATCTCAAACTAAACTCAACTCTTAGAAATATACTTATCTCAAAAAAACAAAGTGATTGCTCTACAGAAAATAAGTTCTCAAGGATAGATTCTCCAGATAAACAAGAGTAAGTAAAGAATGAGGAATTGGGCGGCTATTTATAGAGCCTCAGCCCCATTGAATTCCACTTTCAAAGGCATGTCAATTGCCAAAACTGTAATTTGAATGATTCAATTTAATAAGTGGCGGGTTTTTAATCTCATACTCAGCTTCCAAGAGGTGAGTCGACCTCCATTGTTTGACAGTAGAATGGAGACTATTTCCATTTGCACATGGTGAAATTTACATAATTGACAACTACAGGTTTCCTTCCAAATAAGGCGCCAACTTCATAATTTGGCGGGTAGAAATGCATAGTGAAATTCCATTGCTATTTACTATCCACATAGCCTATTAATATGGCTCAATCAACAAGCATATAGGCTGCGTTTCAAATTTCTTGCGACTTGGTCATTGCCCTGCGTGTATACAGGCGCGCGTGTTTTCCTCAGCCGCTTATTTCATTTTATTTCCCAAGGTTCAAAAGATAGTTTGTGAAATATTTCTTTTTCAACCATATTGAAGAATGACGTGTTGCCAAAGACAATATTTCGATTCATTTGATTTTCATATTTGATGATCAATAATCGGCTGGGTAATATTAAACCCAATTTCTATAGTTGGAGTTTAATATTAATTCAATGTGGAAAATACTTTGATTTCCATTATGAGATTAATATTAAATTAATTAGGAAATAATTATATATTTCATTATATAAATATAATTATAGTTTTTAAATATATTAAACATATATATATATATATATTTAAATACCCAAGTATTAATATATATATATATTTTAATATAACTATAATATATTTATATAATCTTTAATATATAATCATGTATATATATATATATATTTAACAAATATATATTTATATTGTGAGCCGATTAGCATACTTCCAATATATATATATTTATACATATATTTGTATATACAAATTCTAGAGGCAACAATAATAATAATAATAATAATAATATTAATATCCACATAATATACATGTATATACTTGTATATACCTCTATGTACACGTATGTGTAGGTATACCATATCAATGCATCCATATGAGCATATCCATCTGCCAATCATACGCCTGTATCGATATGTATATACATATGAAAACGTGTATATACTATATATATATATATGTATATATGTCCACTCCCTATTCACTTACATTCATTCACGTTACCATCATAACGATCATAATACAAGAAGACAAATATATAGATAAACATCACTCATAAAAGCGTAAAGAAGTAGACAAGACTCCTAATGCCAATATACGAGCTACAAATGACTTATCTAGAACCAACATAACTGACTCAGTTCACTCAATCTATATTGACGTGTGTGTATGCTCAGATAGCTCACTTTACCGATTAACCGACCAAGCTCCTCTCCCGAGTGATACTTCCCCTCTGCTTGGAGGAATGGTTCATATACCTACATCCATTGACACACGCTTTCGAAAGTCATATGTTCACAACATAAGCAGTATATATATAAACATCTCAAGAGTCAGAATACTAATTACTCAATAACTTTGCATGCAATATTCATCAAGGATAACATCAATTGAAGCAGCATTACATGAGACAACATCAAATGTGAAAACACTCATATTGATAACAAGGAACAACGTACTTTATTCACTCTCAGAATCCTTTTTACAATCGTATAACCCTATGCAGAATGAAATATTCCGAGCCAATTTTTTTCGTTTTTCAAATTATAAATTACAAATCAATGCACCCGTTAAGGTTAGCAGTTTAAACCAAAACGTTGCTGAAGCAACTCTAACCAGAATGTACACCAGGATCCCGATATGGGCAAGGTGTGAGCATTGGTCAGAGGATCTTAATCAAAATGCTTATGCGATAACTCTAACCAAGAATGGCGCCGATGATGGCGAGCATATGGTCAGAGAACATATGGTCAGAGGATCTTTTACACTAAGTACTGAAAAGGAACTCGACACCAAGTATGTGCTACCCAATCCAGGATGGAGTTGAGGCGACCATATGGCGGAGTTTTACAGATTACAATGCTTGAAAGAAATAATTGAAATGCTGAAAGTACTCAACACCCAGAATGTGCTTTCTGACCCAAGGTGGGAGAGTAGCTACCATAGGGCGGAGGTAAGTTAAATACAATAGCAAATACTGAACGGAAAGCTGGACATTACAAACTATGATGAGCAAGAATAACCCTACTGTTAGTACTACTGCCAGTTTACAATGTGAATGATAATATCTTGCTAGAAATGTGAATCAACTTATAAATCAAGCTGCAACAATATGTAAGAGTTTCTTTTACTGAAAGAATGAAGCTTAGATCTGAAAAGGCACTAAACAGACCAACCTCAAATTCTGGTTTATGACAGTCCAGATTTCCTTGTGCACGAACAGCAGCCCTGTACTTCACAAATCCACTCACAACTTGCTCAAAACTTCATCAATTCTCATGAGACGAATTGCATAATGGCTCTAGTAATCTGGCGACCAAATTAGATCACTGAAACTCACTCAAAAGACCCTATTTATTTAATGCACAAAAACCAATGCAGATCTTGGAAGGTACGGCCCAGTCAAGGGGCGACTTTGCAATTAAAAATCATATACTTCTTTAAAAATTCTACAAACTGGTACAAATGGGCACCTTGCCTAGACAGACAGGATTATGCAATACCCAGAACAAATATTTTTGTATTTTCTGATTTACGAATAAAAACACGAATCTGCTGTAGCTAAAATGCAATTCTAGAAATTATCTAATATGCAAAAATCTGATCTAGACAGCCACAAGCTGATTACAATGCACACAACTCAAAGCAAACTCACAAACTAGACTATTTCACCACTAGTTGCTGTGTTGCAAGCAAGAAGCAATGCCCGAGCTAGGAGGCCTTCATTCCTCGAAGCAATCCAATACCATTCCGGCTGAGTAACAATACTGTAGACCAAAGATAATCAATTGAGGATCAAAGTCTTCTTTTTATAATTTCCTGTTGACTTCTCGAAACCCTAATCTTCTCTTCAGAGTCAAACCCTAATCCCTTCAAAAGATGGCATCCCTTTCTTCAAAGCTCAAACTTGACATTTTTAAATAAATTCAACCCTTTAATAAATGCGTCCAAACTTAAGGCTTGATTTGACTTTGATAAATTATAAAATAATCTTTAATGAAGGCGCCACCCTCAAAAGACCACTTTTCAAAACAACATGAAGTCAATAGACTAGGCCAAGGGGTCAACGTTAAAATATAACATTAAAACGTGACTTTTAATTAAATAGCTCAACTTATCTCTCCAATTGCGCCCCCAAGCCATAAATGAGCAAACCAACTGACCAAACTGAAGTAGGAAGTCAACCATGCTGAACCCAACTGTAAAACTGCCAGAATTAGAATTTACTAAAAATAGTAAATTCCTGAAGATGCTCATAATGCCAGGAAGAACATACCATTGCGAAGCTCTCTGAAAACCCAGAAAGAATCCGCTATTGAAACAACCAACTTCGAGCCAGAACATCCTTCAAAATAGGAAACCCTAATTTTACCTTCGACTAGTCTACAGGTCTTCGGAATAGGCCAACGGTCACTGAAAAGATCAGTTTGAGACGCGGGACATTACAAATTCCTGCGTGCAAAGCGCAAAATAATGATTGCTTATTCCGGGCAATTGTAAACTCGATGTTGCGAACCCTTACCATTCTCCCAAGTTGCATCCTCCAAAGGTAAATTTTTCCACTTCTTATTCTCCGATTGTTCTTTCCCTCAAAGAACGTTTCCGAATCACAGACTGGAATTAGAACCAACCGTCCTTTCGATCCAGCGGTGGTAATCAGGATAGCGAACTACATTATAATCCGTCCAGGCCTTCTTGAGGGCTAGACACATGGAAGACATTGCAATTACCGTCGGCGGTAGTCTAACCCATAAGCCAATCGCTCAACTCTTCCTCGATGACCCCGAATGGCCTCCATAGAAGTTAGGTTTGAGCTTCAACTCCACTCTCTTGAGAGGGGAATCGCCCTATGGTCAGAACGGGATAAACCATATCCCCAACCTCGAAAGAACGCTCAACACGCCTCTGATCAGCATACAACTTCTGCTGATTCTGTGCAATCTGCAGATTGTTCTTCAATGATTTCATGATGTCTTGGCTCTGCTGCAATAAGTCCTTGGCTTGAGGAGCTTTGCTATCGCCAAACACCAAATCAGCAAAGCTAGGTGCTTCATAACCATAGAGAGCCAAGAAAGGAGACATCTTGATGGACATATGAAAGGAAGAATTATAACAGTACTCCCCTATGTGAAGCCACTTAACCCATGCTCTTTGCTGCTCTGACACATAGTTTCTCAAGTAACCTTCCAACCACTTGTTCACTATTTCCGTTTGTCCATCTATCTGGGGATGGTAACTAGTGCTTGGAGTGAGCACAGTACCACTCATTTTGAAGACCTCTTGCCAAAAAGTGCTTAGGAACTTGTTGTCCCTATCACTCACAATGTTTTTCGGCAACCCATGCAACCTAAACACCTCATGAAAAAATAGATCTGCAACTTGGGTTGCTGAAAAAGAGCTGGTAATGGCGAAGAAGTGAGCAAATTTGGTTAGTCTATCCACTACCACATAGATACAATCCTTCCCTTGGTCCTTGGGCAACCCTATGATGAATTCCATTGAGATGCTTTCCCATTTTTTATTGGGAATAGGAAGTGGTTGCAGCAAACCAGCTGGCAGTGTATGCTCGTTCTTGTTCATTTGACAAACAGGACACTCCTGAATATAACATTGAACTTCTCCTTTCAATCCTTTCCAAGAAAATCTTTCTCGGATCTGCCTATATGTCTTAAAGAATCCTTGGTGACCAGCAAGCGGAATGTCATGAAAAGTCAATAGAATATTCTTCTTAAGCTTTGAATCAGCCACCAGGAAAATTCTTCCCTTATAGTGTATCAACCCCTCAATCACCTTGTACCTTTCATCATGAAAAGTACCCTCAATAATGCTGGTTGCAAATTGATTTTTGGCATAATTAGCAAGCAACATGTCCCTCCAATCCGCAGTGAGCTCACACAATGAGCTAAGATGGGGTCTCCTTGACAGAGCATCGGCCACAACATTATTTTTCCCTTTAACATACTCAATGTCAAAGTCGTAAGCTTGAACCTTACTCACCCACTTTTGTTGCTTCTCATTCAGATCCTTCTGAGATGCATGAAGTGTTTGAGGCTATTGTGATCAGTCTTGACCACGAACTTGTTTCCCACCAAGTACTGCCTGAACTTGGCTAATGCATGCTTAATGGCAAGCATTTCCTTGTCATAGATAGAGTATGTTCTTTCAACACCTCTCAGTTTTCTGCTCTCAAACACAATAGGATGTTTGTCTTGCATCAAGATAGCCCCAACTCCTTCACCGGATGCATACACTGTAGCTCGAAGGGCTTGGAAAAATCCAGGATGGCCAGAACTGGACAAGAGCTCATGATCCTCTTAAATTTATCAAAAGTAATTTGAGATTTTTCTGTCCAACAAAAAGCTCCCTTTTTGGTGAGATCAGTAAGAGGAGCAGCATTCTGTGAGTAGCCTTTTACAAACCTCCGATAAAATCCACAAAGACCCAAAAAACCTTTCAAATGAGTCAAATTCTTAGGAGGTGGCCAATCAACTACTGCCTTTATCTTTTTAGGATCCACCTTCACTCCCTCAGCATTGATTATGTGGCCAAGGTACAGTAACTCCTCCATTCCAAATTCACATTTGGATGCCTTTGCAAAGAAACTCTCAGATTCCAGGATGCTAAGCACTTCCTCCAATTGCTTGAGATGATCTTCCCAAGTCTTGTTGTAAATCAAAATGTCATCAAAAAATATCAACACAAACCTCCTTAACTAATTCTGAAAAACTCTATTCATGCAAGACTGGAAGGTAGCAGGAGCATTAGTCAACCCAAACGGCATGACTAGAAACTCAAAATGGCCATAATGACATCTGGAAGCTATCTTCTCAACATCAGATCCCCTCATTCAAATCTGATGGTAACTCGATCTCAACTCAATCTTCGAGAACTTGGCCCCATGTAGCTCGTCAATGAGCTCATCTATCCTTGGAATGGGGTATTGGTTTTTGATGGTGCTTTGATTCAAAGCATGATAGTCCACACACATGTGCATGGTACCATCCTTCTTCTTCACAAGAACCACTGCAGAAGCAAAGGGGCTCTTGCTTGGGCGAATGGAACCCATCTCTAAGAGTTCTTGAATGTTCTTCTCAATCTCATCCTTTTTCCTCTTCGGGTACTGATATGGAGTTGTAATTACTGGTTTAGCTCCTTCCTTGAGCTCTATGATATGTTCTGAACCCCATTTAGGTGGTGGTCCAGGAGGCAAATCAGCAAAGACCTTTCTCTTCTTTGTGATTAAAGACTGAACATCAGGAGGATAGTCTCGTTTAGTCTCAACTGAACTAATAGGAAGGACCATGCATTCTACAACCCACTCAGCTTGATCGTGACGGATCAGCCTTGCCATTCTTTTGAATGACACAACCCGAGGGCCCCCATTGGACATTCCTCTTAGAACTATCTTCTTCCCATTGGATTGAAACTTGAGCTCCATAGTTTGCAGATTCAAGGAGATCTCCCCAAGGGAACGCAGCCATTGAATGCCTAGGACGGCATCAGTATCTCCAATGTGGACTACATAGAAGTCATCCTTGACTTCGTAGTTTCCCAATTGCATAGTCATGTTCAAAATTTTCTTGGTGCACGAAATGTGGAATCCATCGGCAACCATGACCTTGAAGCCTTCAAACTCCTCTGTTTGCAACCCCTTCTTTGCCACCACAACTTCATCAATGAAATTATGTGTTGCTCCAGTGTCGATCAAAGCAACGATTCACTACCCTTTGATCATCCCTCGAACCTTGAAGGATTCATTTCTTTGGAAGCTCGAAAGTTGAGCCAAGACTCCTCCACTTTCCTTCTCATCTTCGGACTCTTCTGGAGCTCTTTCTACTTCACTATCTTCAAAATCAGAATTACTTTCACCAACTAAATAATACTCAATCTGATTAAATTTAACTCCCTTAGGGCAAACATGATCTTGAGACCATTTTTCCCTACACCGGAAACACAACCCCTTTCTTCTGAGTTCGTTCAAGGTCTCCGGATCCAATCTTGTGACATGGGGATTATGATGTTTGAACTCCTTATGCTGAGGTCTCAAAGGAGGTCTATGCTGAGGTCTTTTCCCTTTATCCCTTTTCTAAAAGGGGGAATTGGATTGAAACTTTGCCTTAGGAGCATCCCACTCCATGTCTCTTGCCTTCTTCATGGCCTCCTATAGGGTTGGTGGATCAAAGGCTTTAATCCAACCTTTGAGTGGTTCCGTTAAACCTTCGCTGAAAAGGATCACCAATCTCCTCTCCGTGATTCCAGTAACCATGACTGAGAGTCTCTGAAACTCAGCTATGTAGGCATCAACTGTGGCATACTGCCTCAACTGTGCAAGTTCTCTGAAATGTATTTCAGGGTCCTTTTTCTCAAACCTCTCGATGAGCCTAGTGGTGAACTCATCATAAGTTGTGATTGACCGATGACCCAAAGTAACTAGGCCATGGTACCACCACTCGTGCGCCACCCCATCAAGGTGTAGCGTAGCGAACTTGATCGCCTCTTCTTCTGCCATGGGTCTGAGAGCTAGGTAGTTATCCAACTTCTGTATCCAAGCTCGAGCTGAGCTGTTATCACTCCCGTCAAAGTGTGGAAGTGTAACCTTGTTGACAGCTTGGTACAAGTCTCCTTGAGTTGATGGTCTTCTTTGATCATAATGTCTCCCTTGTCCTTTATTTTTCCTTTTATGATCCATAAAGTCATTGTAGGACATATCCATCTTGATGTCGCCAGGGAGAGATTCATACTATGCACGGCCAAGTCTCAACTGCTCCACGAATGAAGCATTCTCTTCAGGATCTGGCTGCGTGTTAACAGGTGCCAAGAAGGTGGGTTTGAATGGCCTGGTTGAGACATAAGTGTTGTTTGAAGTATGTTGAGCAGCATGTCCATCATGCTGGTTGGAAGCACTGTGCTCTCCTCTATGCCTAGTGTTGTTCTGTGGAATGGTGTTTTGGCCCACTTTCCCCATCATGAGTGAAACCATATCCATTAAGGCATCCATCTTCCTTTCAAATCTCTGTCCCAGACTGATGGATCTCTCTCTGCCCTTTCCACTATCATCTCTGTTGCTGGTAACCCTCTCGCAATTTCTAACCGATTCTCCCTCACCTCATGTTCTGCTTCCCAGAAGGCCCCAAGGAGCCTCTCAAGACTCAAGTCAAGCCTGACCTCTCCGGGAGCCTAGAGCAGGGCCGGAACCCAAGCTGCAAACCTTCTTGTCTTCCCTTGCAATGTACCTCTTTTCTTTGTCACTCATAGACAGTTTGTTCACAGGATGGCAAGATCTTGGCTCTGATACCACTGAAATATTCCGAGCCAATTTTTTTCGTTTTTCAAATTACAAATTACAAATCAATGCACCCGTTAAGGTTAGCAGTTTAAACCAAAACGCTATCGGGCAACTCTAACCAGAATGTACACCAGGATCCCAATGTGGGCAAGGTGTGAGCATTGGTCAAAGGATCTTAATCAAAATGTTTATGCAATAACTCTAACCAAGAATGGCGCCGATGATGGCGAGCATATGGTCAGAGGATCTTCTACACTAAGTACTGAAAAGGAACTCGACACCAAGTATGTGCTACCCAATCCAGGATGGAGTTGAGGCGACCATATGGCAGAGTATTACAGATTACAATGCTTGAAAGAAATAACTGAAATGCTGAATCAGTCTGACCACCAGGAGTTGAGGGGTTAGGGTTTGACCACGGAAGCCTGACACCAGACCACGGAATAGAGCAGATGAGAACACCATCGAACAATGGTTCGAAAGGATGCATTCACCCACCTGTTTTCATATTCTGACACCGGAATGTTCAGTCAACTTTAGATTTAATGATTTAATGACTGATTTAACGAGTCATTATACCATTTAGTGATCTCTGGAAGGCACCCAGCCAAGGGCCACTTTGCTCAAAATCATATACTTTTAAAATTCCTACAACCGTACAAAATGGGTGCCTTGCCTGTGACGCATGTGAGGATTATGCAAATACCCAATCGGAATATTTTGTGTTTTCTGATTTACTCTAATAAAACACTAATCTGCTGTAGCTAAAATGCAAATTTGTACCATCTAATATGCAAAAAATCTGATCTAGACAGCCAAAGTTTATATTTTATAAACGGCCATGCACCCCAAAAGCAAAACCCCCACAAACTGACTATTTCACCACTAGCTTCACAAAGCAGCAGTCAATGTCCCGAAGGGTCCTCCTCATTC
Source organism: Sequoia sempervirens (assembly GCA_007258455.2). Classification (NCBI taxonomy): domain Eukaryota; kingdom Viridiplantae; phylum Streptophyta; class Pinopsida; order Cupressales; family Cupressaceae; genus Sequoia; species Sequoia sempervirens. Next base: position 10,856 of record VDFB02355613.1, on the reverse strand, counting down.
TGGCCAACCCAATGCCCACCCCACAGGAACACACTTAATCCAAAAAGATAACTCCACCTGAGAGTCAAGTCTTCCTTTATAATTTCCTGTTGACTTCTCGAAACCCTAATCTTCTCTTCAGAGTCAAACCCTAATCCCTTCAAAAGATGGCGTCCCTTTCTTCAAAGCTCAAACTTGACATTTTTAAATAAATTCAACCCTTTAATAAATGCGTCCAAACTTAAGGCTTGATTTGACTTTGATAAATTATAAAATAATCTTTAATGAAGGCGCCACCCTCAAAAGACCACTTTTCAAAACAACATGAAGTCAATAGACTAGGCCAAGGGGTCAACGTTAAAATATAACATTAAAACATGACTTTTAATTAAATAGCTCAACTTATGTCTCCAATTGCGCCCCGAAGCCATAAATGAGCAAACCAATTGACCAAACTGAAGTAGGAAGTCAACCATGCTGAACCCAACTGTAAAACTGCCAGAATTAGAATTTATTAAAAATAGTAAATTCCTGAAGATGCTTAGAATGCCAGGAAGAACATACCATTGCGAAGCTCTCTGAAAACCCAGAAAGAATCCGCTATTGAAACAACCAACTCCGAGCCAGAACATCCTTCAAAATAGGAAACCCTAATTTTACCTTCCGACTAGCCTACGGGTCTCCGGAATAGGCTAACGGTCACTGAAAAGATCAGGCTTGAGACGGGGACATTACACAGAACTAATATGTAGTAGCTATACAATTGGGGTGTAACAAAATCTTTGTTGTTTTCTATTTTGAATACATGGTAAGCCTTTGGAATTATCATAAAAACATATTTTGTTGCTTTCATAATGAACTTCTATAAAGCTCACGGCTCACAAGTATAGCATTTTGCATATAAGCATGTGTGCAAGATATGTTTGCCAAGCTATGATATTGATAGATCTTTGTCTATTTACTAACACGGTAACACCTAAAAATTCCATTAGATTGGAAAGTCATTTTGATTGTTGGGAATAAGTTGTAATATATCACTTAAGCCTAATTGTGGTATAGATTGTACTCTAGAGCCAAAGAGACCCTTCTAAACTCGAGATTGAGACAGGCTGTATATGCTAAGCATTTTTTGATAGATGTTCATTTTTAATGTTGTGCTCACTGCTGCTCATGTGACCAGTATAATGAGCTTGTGAAATTAGAGAGACTATGATTTGAGTTTTCTTGAAAAATTGAAGGCATATATATACCTTAATTTTTTCAGTTACCATATAAATATGTTGAGTTTTTTCATTTTAATGAAAAGATAAGGATGCTTGACATGTGGAGAATACAAAGATTTAAAATGTGATTGACTGGATAGTGTTTTGGTGGGTTAGCTCGTGTTGTTTCCTGGGAATTTTGTATGTTGTAACAGAAGTGATTAATAGTTTGTGTTTACTGTAATTTTTTGCCAAGTAGACTGAACTGTATGGCTACTTGGCTTATTATTTTCTTCTTATTGCTAGTAGCTAGAGCTGTTTGGAAAGGCCCCAAAGCATTATTTGGGAAGTGTATTTTTTATTTTTACATTGCAATGATTATGCAATAATAGATACAGCATTTTTTGCTAATGCATCACGCTTGCTTGACAAAACTGAAAGCTTGGGGAAATACATCAAAGTCTTTCATTGGAGATGAGGTGGCATATTTTTCTTTGCAACTCATTTGAGTTTTGTGACTTATTGGGATAATATTATGAAAATGGGTTTGCTCCCTTTCATTTATGATGATTTTTTAGTAGAAATTTAGTTTTTGCATCCAATTATTTTGATGACTTAATAATTTTTCTATTGGAAGCTTCACATTTGCAAACAACACTTGTCTTTACTTCCTTGCAGTTTTGTGCTTTACCTATTTCTCTATGGCCAATGCAGAAGATGTAAGCGAATGTACCGAGAGACATATTTCCCTTCCGTAACAAGGTGAAGAACATACTCTAAGAATGCTGTATTATTTGGAAAGAAAATTCATAGCTCCTAATTTTTGATGAGATCATGTCCAAGTAACTTTTAATATTTAATACCAGTTTCAGTGGGAGGATCTTTCCTTTCACAATGTCTTGTTAATCTAAAAGTTGGATACAATGCATTTCTCTCCTCTTTTGAAGGCCATGCAAAAGACACAAATCCTTTCTTTATCTTTCTATAATCAATACTTCCTAGTGAATAATTTATAACAATATAAGTGATTCTTAAATTCTAAATCCTATACATATTCAGCTGATTAATGGGGTTGCAGAGGAAATGTTAACAATCATTTGTGGCAGTGTAAACTGGGTTAAAATTTCATCAAATGCAGAATTTGGCATTCTTGTTGTTTGAACCCATGTTTGGCTCCCTTAGTGTAGATGCTGGTTGTAAGCAGTGTTAAAATTCTTGTGAGCAGGTTGCTCATTGACTGGGCGCCTTAAATTTGAAGAAATTAAATAAAAGCAATACATCTGCCAGACATGATCTGTGACTGTTCACCTGCATATTCTGCTACCACTTCATGTGTGCACATTTTTACCTGCTTGTTTCAGATCATATGATTTGAAAGTATACAATGTGTATCTTACATATCCTGCAGGTCCTTCTTAACTGTAGCTTTCGTACACTACCCCTCAAACGAGAGTCTAGGGGTTGGCAAACTCTTCCTAGCACAGAGACAATTTCTTGTGGTCCATTTTGGGCATGGTTTAATTATACTTCATCGAAGAGTATTCATTAAGTGTGGAGAACTTGACACTGTCTTGTCCTGGTTGTAATCTACCATCATTTTAATCCTTGAAGCTACAATTATGGTTGTTTTTTAGTTTTGAAATGATTTTAGGGATGTTTTTGCAAGAAATTCTTTTGGTAAGAGTTCAAACTGTATGATAATACTAATAAGATGCTAATGCAATAATCTATTGTTACTGGGATATAATAACATTAATGATGGATGTTGGTATAGATTGATTCGCATTTCAAACAAAAATGCTTAGTCTATTATTATGACATACTTTATAAGTGTGGTTTTGTTTTATGCTCTACAGTCTACACATCTGAGATCTACATTACCAAAAAATTACTTGTTGCATCTGCAGGTTGAAATTAAAAAAGATGACTGGCAAAATGAGATCCACATTTTCTTTAATGGTGTAAGGCTTTTGGGACCTCTGTTTTGTTGTGAAAAATAAAACGCTATGAATATCTAAACAGTGAGATGAAAAATGGAAGAAAAGTTACAATCCGTTCAAGTATCATATTAAAAGGGGCTTCATATAATTAATAGGTGTTGAAGAAGAAGACACTATGATGGCTTGTGGGTTTGAAATATTATGGATGACTGAAAAGAACTCGGACATGTTTTTCACTCATTATGAGCTATACCCATCTATTTTTTATTAAGCATCATTTCCAGTCTCATTCCCTTCTCAAACTATAATCTTGCAACTGGAACATCATTACAATCAGAGAATCACTCAAGGCAAACAATGGGATCTTCTATGACTAACCTGCACAAGATGTAACACTATGTCACATCAATTATTTTATCCTAGGAAAACTTTGTTTAAAATCTCTTCTGAGTGCCTTTGGATGGTAGAGCTCTATAATGGTCAAAATGCTATTGTTTCTGTGAATGTTCATTATCGATACAACTAGGAAGAATCTTTGCTTATAAACCACGCCTCAATAGATTGGGAACTATTTTTGAACCATGTATTTTAATATATGTTTACATCTGAGATAGACTACGATAACAGTGTCTTGTAAAGTTCATCCAAGATGGAAGTAAAATTTATAAAGCCAAGTACTGCAAGGGCAAACCTCAGCAAGCTTGAAGATGATGGATTGCCTTAGTGGTGACATTTTAATTGGAAAGGTGAGTACACAATCATCTCATACAAATTTTGGCTTCATGTTGACAATTGAAGCATGCTAAGAAGGGGAGGGTTAATCAGGTTTTAATGACAGTCAATGATGATGACAAAAAAAATGCAAAAGATAAGTAATTTTCCTGTCACTCAGAGATGAGTTTTCCAGCATGCATGTTCAGAAAGGATTTGTGGGATCTATGAAGAGCAAAGAAATATGTCTTTTACAATAAAAGGTGTTATTCTAGATCTCATCATCAATCCCCAGCCATTACCCTCAAGGGTAACTCTAGGGAAACATTTTGAAGGTGCCCTCGCAAAAGTGATTTCTGCAAGTGGTGTTCTTGGTGATGCTACACCTTTTAGGTGTATCACCATTGAATATGTCACGGAACAGCTTCACGGGTTAGTTTTAGAATTATTTATCCTTTGAAAACTACCTACAGTTGTTGGTTGAATCAGGCTGCATTATATTGTATTACATATGTATCATCGAAACCTGTAACACATCATTTATTTTTAGTAGTAGAATAGTATTTTATATATTTGACTGTCGGTGTGGTTATGAATGGTGGGGACAAGAGCAAATGTATAATGGATGGACCGGATGTAAAATGCAGTCAAAGATTTTCATTCATCCTACATACAATCAGAGACTACAACAAATGGTAGAAGAAAATTTAAAATATCAGAATAAAGGGCCTGTTCATCCTTTGTCTGAAGTTTCAACAGTCAATTTCTGACAGAAATTAGCAAAGAGGAGTCAAATTTGTAGAATAGAACATGATTGTTTGCTTGCACATGGAACAATTGCCATTCTTTTTGAAAGGCTATTCTATTTAAATGATTCCTCTAGTATGTATGTCTGTTGTCCCTGTCACATAGTTGCAGCAGTGATTCTCAGGGATGGTACAAGAAGACCACACTCTCCTACCTGTAATACTGTAACATGCAAAAGTTGATGCTCCTTATGCATGCCAATTATTCCATCAGGAACTTTTTTGCGTGGGTATTTGTTTCAATTGAGTTGTGTGGACATGGCAATGGGTTCAGTTTTGAACTACATGCAAGTCAGCTTCAGGTAATGACAATAGATAACTCTTCCAAAAAACAAATTGTAGACATTCATACATACCATTAATAAGTACTGGAGCTTAAAAATATCAGATTTCTTTTGCCTTTAATTTCGGCATGTCCTATATTTAAATATACAGAAAATTATAATTAGCATTAATCCATTCAAAGAACTATTGGTTGTTCGTAATGCTACAAAATAACTTTCAAGTTTCGAGCACAAATTCTTGTGTTAATAGTAGTTTGGATATGTAAATTCCAAGAGTTAGATAACGAGCTTCCTCTCTCAAGGACTTGGTTACATTTTCAAGTATGTGTTGGGTAATTATTCTGGTTATGTGGCATATGCATAGAATAAAATATAAATCCCTTTACTTCCTTTTGTGATAATGGCAGGACACTAGTATTTGTTTGCTGGTATCCAATCTTCTTTTGGATGAACAAAAAATCATTGTCTCCAAATATTAAGTAAAAATGTCTCCAGATGAACACTCATTTTGATAGTTTACAATTGGTTGTATTCTAGCACTTAAGTCCGATTGTGGCATAGACTGTGATAATAGCACCGGGACCATAAATACTCTTTTAAACTTCTAGATTCTGGCTGGCTGTATATATTATGCATGTATTTTGATACTTTTGGGCATTATTATTTTTGTGATTATTTTGTTTGTATATGCATCTGTAAATTGTAGATGCAATACAGCATTGTCTAGCTGACATGTCAAACTTAGCAACACAAGTTCTCATGTGATCACCTACTAGATGGTCTTGTGTATTGGCTACTTCAAATCTCAGTGAATAATTCTGTTAAAATTTTATTGTTAATGATTTCTTAGCAGTTAGAATATTTACATGTTTGAATGATGGAATAGTCAAAAGAAATTGGTCCAAAATGAGACAGTCATGATAGGCAATATTAGTCCCTATAATTAAATGTCAGTAACCTTTAAGAATGTTTAAGAAATTCATACAACCCAAATTCTATCTTTCATATCCACATGGGCTTAAGTTGCATACGAAAAAGAAGCTGATAAACTGCATCGACTCTTGTCCAAGAAGAGATTACATTCATGGGATTATTGCTCAATCACAAGAGGACAGCGTGAAGTTTTCACATTATCCATGCTTATCACATTCAAATGGTTTTCGTATGTATACAAGAAGGTTTCCACATGGAGAATATTTTGTCTATGCCAACTCACATAATCTTATGCATTTAATTTATCTACATCTTTAACATTTGCTAAATTTACCCACTGGAAAAAAAAACATTTTCAATTTGGTAGTCATTTCCTAATCACTTGATCATGTGCCACCCATTCACCATTCTAAAACATTGCAGTTATTTTAATTCAGGCGCACATGATGGTCTCTACTCTTCTCTTAACATGACTAGAATCTTTTTACAATGGAGATGATAGAGCACAATTGATAAGCTCAGACTTTAGCATCACCTAGAGAAGTTGCTAGTCTGTGTGACCTATTTCTCGACCTTTCTCAACCTTTCTCATCAATTCTTCTTGTTTTGTGTGCTTGTGAAAAAGTGTAGTGCATCCATTTGTCTATATTGATGCATTTTTTAGAGAAATTTTAGACCTATAAATTAAAATTTCATCTGCGAACTCTAGAATTAGTCCATAAATTACATAGTTTCTCAAATGGGGAAGTGGGGATGGCAATTTTTTTCCAAATTTTAAGGACAGCTATTAAATAGCTTAAACAAAACAAAAAGCAGTTGAAATTCTAAAAGCTAAATACAAAGTGCAGAATTTGCCAAAGCAAATTACAATCCTCGCACTCTAGCTTTTTAAGAGTTTTTAGTGTTCCTTAAAAAGTTATTTTTAAAATTGTGTCAAATGGAGCAGGTTGTCCAATCCTGAAAAAAGCGGCATCCCCTTCATATCCCTAAGTCCACTTGATGCCACTTGGATGTGTCCCTTTGGAACATTGAATTTAATTCCAATAATCTTTCTTCCTTGTATATATTAAAATATTAAATGTAATATTAATGGTCGTCATAACTTAAGTTAGTCATAAGTTTACTTTAGTTAACTTAATTAGCGTTTAGTAACTTCAGTTTACGTTTTCGTTTGTTTTAACATCTTTCTGTTTTTTGCGTTAGTTAGGGGAGAAGACCCAGTATTTGTCAGGGCTAACTTCGTGCAACCATAGAATTCAAACCATATGTCGAATCGAAAAATTTTTTTATGGGTTTTTTTCGCTCACGAGTTAAGTGCTTATAACTAAGGTTTTGGCTTGTGGGCATTTCGGTCGAATGTGGGAGTGTTCGATATGCGTGCAGGGGTAAAAAAGTCACCTTTTAGAGGTGTCGTTCGATCGTTGCTACCTAATGTCCCAATATCCGCCCGCTATAATTTCAATCAATTATAACTGTTTTATCATTCAAATCCACTCAAAAGTCAATGGGTCTCATTCACTTTAGCACTTAATGAGGAGCGATTGGTGTTTTTGTAATTATTTATTCAATAAAATAAAGTTTTTTAATGGATCAAAGTGAATTTTTTTTGGGGCTTAAGTGAGGACGGAGGTTCTCCCCTAGCTTTAGTTTACGATGGTTTCTTTTTAGAAACATTGATTTGCAATTTTCTATATAAGAAGTATTCCTCTCCTTTGTAGAATAAAGCAATTATGAATATCGATATTGATTAATTTTAAAATTTCTTAGATATTTTTACTTGATTAATTTCTTAGATGTTTTTACTTGTTTTAGAAATTGCTTAGATGTTCATTTTGACCAATATTTAAAAAAATAAAAATCGAAGAAATTTTTTGAAGATTTGTTTTTAATTTATATGTATGCCTGACGTAGGTTTTCCGGAGAATGAATACTCAAAATAAAGTTCACAAAGAGTAAGGAAAAAGTGCAACGGCAACGACGAAGGGGCACTGTCTATGCAGGCCACTGGACATCGAATGGGCGGGTGCAAATTGTGGCCTGCATAGACATTGCCACGACGACGGCAGCGGCAGCAATACATGACAGCAAGACCGAACTGTTCACGAAGAGTAAAGGAAAAGTGCAACGGCAATGAGAAGAACAATAATCACAACACAATCACAACAGTATTCTCATCGTACTCAAGATTCTGAAGCTCTCTATTAAACACAGTACCCTGCTCCTCAATACTCTCCTCCAGTTTCTGTAGCATTCTCGTGGTTTTCTTTATATCGGCTACCCTACCTTCAGCTGCGTCATCAGGAAGGTTTACACCACAAACCCCCTGCTCCAGAGTTACAGCCTCAGCAATCACCACAAACCCCCTGCTCCCCTTCAGAGGCAAACAATGACCAGGCTCCCCAAAGCTCGGCTCCAAACCCCATCCAATTACGCCTATGGTGGCTAAAAGAACAAGCCACTTGATAAAAATCCGGATCGCCTTATGAATCCTCGAAAATTTTGAAGGTTTTCCAGGCCGAACATCATCCCTCTCTTCAACAATTATTTTACCGTGACTAAATCCTTGTGATAGATTACCGTCCGCCACATTTTCGGCATCCTGGGGACACATCTTTCTGCTCAGGCCACCCCTTACCAATAAAGTAAATTTGAAAGCTCAGGCCACATTTACTTTATCGAAATCAAATACTGTATGTTGAAAAGAATGAAATTTTGTTATGTTTATTGAAATCAAATACAATTGGGAGTGTGCCTTTTCAATGCAACAAGCATGTCTCAATTTCATTATACAAAAGACAAATAAAAACAATTTAGTGAGTATTGGAATGGGTATCTTACAGGTGTTTGGTAGGCTAGGTTCCTATCGCGTGCGCGCGAGTATGATATTGTAGAAATCGGTGGGATTTGAACACAATACATTTTTTGATGCGTAAACAGAACTTGCGGATTGGCAACATCATGTTTCCCTTTAAACAGTGTGCCAAATAAATAGCTTTTTAAATATGAATTTGCTATACTTTTGGCACATAATTTGTTGCACTGGAAAACATACACTTCAGCATTTTGACACCATTGGTAGCAATGAGAGTTGAGACCATAAAGACCGCATAATTACTGGTGTACAGTCTGCTCTATTAAGTGCCTCAAGTTTGAGTCTGATACGCCCCTTTTCTCCTCTAGGTTTTCTAATTATCTGATCTCATTCTCTTAGAAAGATAAAATAGATTCATATTGTAAGTTCTACCAGAGGACCCACTTCAAAAAAGAAGCTAATCTTCTTGTTAATTGCTTTCTTTTCTCCAATAAAAATAGGTGGAATAGATTAGTCCAAAAGTACTTGCATTCTTTTGATTATGCCCCATATTGAAGTAAGGGACAAGGGAATCAGAAATTGAAAGAGGCCTGTATTGCTTTGCATCCAATATTATTTGGGTCTAGAGTCACCTAGTTGCTAAAGCCTAAATGTTTAACAGACCAAGTGTTCCAATTCTAGAGGTGCCTTTAATCCATGTTTACTTTTCACCGCTAGAAATTGTTTTCATCTTTCCTCATCCTTGTCACCATCTATTTCAACCATGCCCCTGGAGAGTGATTTGTGTTGAAAATTAGGATTGCCAAATCATTGCAGAGCTTGGAAATCTCCATCCTTTTTCCATTCCCCCAACACACACAAAAGCCTATGTCTATAGAGCTATTAATAGTTCTCAATGAGAATAGATTCTGACAAAGCTATAAAGAATAACTCGTATGTAAAAATGTCGGGCTGCATGATTGCTGAGATCAAAGTTACAATAAAAGAAAATTTCGAATACAGATTAATTCCTAAAATGCACCTATGAGCAGCCCAGTAAACAATGCTAAGTTTCCCACAACACCAAGAAAGAACAGGAGAAAAACTACTATAAAATGGGGTGGTTTTTTTTCGGTGAAATTATTGTTTATAGTAGGAAAAGAAAGAAAAATCTTATGAATTATTTTGGAGTCGTACGGATCGTCATTGTTTAATGCAAGCTTCCTTCAGTTTTCATTTCAATATATGGGGTCATACAATCATTTCACAAATTACCTTAGCATTTTCACAAAATTTTAATCTTTATTAACCTAAAGCAAAGAAACTTGAGTCAGCAGCCAAAATTCAAAACTAACCAAACAGGGAAGAAGAATGCATAGACAAAGGCAGAAGCTAATCTTCTATGCACATTTTGTACTCTTAGATTTCAGCTCTAACTAAACTTTAAATAAATCAAATCTCTTGTCTTAGTGACCTTAACGGGTTAGAGAGAGATCCAAAACATTATTATGAAAACCATTTCACAGTTTTCTCTAAGAATCATTAGAAATTAAAATCAGATCTTGTCAATCCATTAGAGCTGAAGTAACACCCACATACTCTCAGCAACAAATGTAAGCAAACTTTCTCATAGTATGTATCCATGCCCTTGGTATCATGATGCAATTAGAGTCATGAGCAGCCTGTCTAATTGTATCATAATACCATGGCATTGATACATAGCATGCAGCTGCAGTCTTTCACTTGCATTTAGTCTTGACACCTCAAAATATATTTCAAATCAACCACCCTAAAACTAACATAACATTCATTGTCTTGAATATGGTGTAGTGGTTTTTCTTCTGATGTATTATGTGCATTGTTCTGTGTGTTTAAATAGGAAACCCATGTTGTCTGATCTTCTGTTCTGGTGATGCCATCTAACTTTGCTTTTCTTTTTAGTAGTAGATTACCGAGCAATTTGGTCTAAAGAAGGTCAAAAGTTAATTCGCCATTATCTAATATGGAAAATTTGTTTCCTACTGAAATAATGTTGTGGTGCTGAGAGGTTTTTTCTTTAAAAAAAGAAAAACATTTGAATGTAGTACATCATACGAAAAGTGAGAATCTCTCCATTCAGAATTGGATACCATACCATTTGCATGGGGAAACTGCTTGCATTTTTCTGAGACAGATGAATTGACATAAATGCTACTCTTTTGTACCAATGA